>JABFQM010000049.1:0-62347 GCA_022816865.1 Zelostemma sp. ZL-2020 | reverse complement strand
GTTGTGACTTTTATTCCATTCAGACGAATATTTACTTTCTTAGGTCCCAGATTGATTCCGAAAATTGTCACTGATCCCTTTCGATATTTTGATGATGGCTTAGTACATTGACAGTACAATTGTACGTACGTTCCATTTCCAGTGAGGATTTTCGTGTCCAGAACTTTTCGACTGATCAATATTTTATGGAGTACGGAGACCCAGTAATCCTTTATACAGAATACATTTAAATACTCTTAATTTAACTAGTCATATTGAAATTTTGAAAGATTAATTGAACGCAATGTTCATTAAATTAATACTGAGAAATTTAGGATATGTCACCGGTGTAGGTTTGAAAATGCTCGATGAATCGGGTTGTCTCATCACTACTTGGATTCCAAGTTTCGCAGCTTCTCCCAATCTTCTGGTCCAAACGAGGGCTCCCAAAAAATTCGATTTGCAAGCTTCCGGTTTTGATTCCGCTGTTCAAGAATACAAAGTTTTATAAATTGCCATGTAAACTACTTTATTCACAACTTTTCAGTATTAAATGAAGAGAAAAACTTTGTTGAACCAAGAATCAATGTATTTTGTTCATCTTTGATCAGAAAAATGTTTCAAAAATATTTGAGCGTGAAATTACCAATCCAGAGGGGTATTGTAGACGCCGCAGTTCCAATTGCCTCGTAAAGACGTTCTCTTTCGTTCTTTAAATTATCGGGCTGAACTAACAGTCCATCGTTTTCGAGATTCACACTTTGGAAGTTCCTGAAATTATTAAATGATTTTTCGAGAATTGAAATAGAATAGAAAAACATTTTTTCTTTGATAATTCCTGCTAACCGTAAATTTCACAATAGTGAATAGTAATACTTTCAGTTCTTCATGTCTGCTTTTATTTGTACATGAAAAGAATTCCGAGCGAGCACTCTCATAACATGCTTTTCTTTGTCTTTATCTCTCTATAAATTTCTTTGAATAAATGTCATGGTACGAAGGTCTCGGATTTTATTACTCGCTATTCAAGTGAAAAGAACAAACTCGCCGTTGAAAAAACTTGTTTATTCCAAGAATAAAAAAATTGTTTCATAATGCAATCGATAAGGCAAAAGTTTTCATTTCAGTATTAACATTTTTATTTCTCACAAGTATTAAGGAACTTGAAGAAAATGAGTAGCTGCAAATGTTTGATGAATATTAAACTTCCGTTGCAAATTCATTTCTCGATACTTTTTTAACCATTTTTATTCTTGACAAACAAGACCGAGCTTACGAAAAGCCACTAAGAAATTGCCGCAAATATTTCGACGAATTTCCATGTTTTCTATTAAACACCGATTTTCGCGAATGTTATAATATTTTTAGTAATCAAAAGGTCTTCTAAGGAAATGGGTTGTATTCATGCACACAAATAAATCTACCACATTTATTGGGTTGAAATTCGGTAGAGCATTTTAATTGCATTTTTTGCAATCATAAAACCCGGCAATTTGAACTTGGTAATTCAAAGCACTCGCTTTGATCTGCGAATTAGTGCAGAACGCTACTCTTTAAAATTTGAAATTTAATTAATATATTCTGGCAGTTGTGTTCTCTCTTGTCAATTTACTTTATTACAATAATGCATTTCCATGACGTTAACTCAGGAAAAAATTGGGACAAATAATTATTACTGTACCCGGAAAAAACGCTTCCTTTATTTTATATGCATTCATTTTAATAATGAATTGTAGTCTACAGTCACGAAAAACAAACAGAAGTAGCCATTTGTAGGGATGGAATGAAATAAGCGAATTAAAATGAATGAACGAAAAAATAAACCAATAAAGGAGGGCTTGATATGTCAATTAATAAAAAATTAATTTCACTGGAATTCGACCGAAAATTGAATGAAATACAATTTGGATTCATAATAAAATTTGATTAGAACTGTCATGAAATATAAATAAAAATTTCCTTAATATTATACTGCAATTGAAATGTGATAGAAATTAGATTACAATGCGGTGTAAAACAAATTGAACTTCTATTCAAATTTGAACTGTATCGGTACTTCAACCAAATATTGTCAGAATTAGTTTATAATTATATACAAATTTCAATCGAATATCAGTAAAATGTAACTTTAGTTCCATTACATTTAATCACGTTAGTATTTTTATGCATTTATTCATTCATGTAATATTCATTTTATTCAATCAACTTTTTCGGTGTATTCATTTTCTTACATATTTGGAATTGGAAAATATCTAAAAATGTAGATTCAAAACTTAATTTCGGATTCAAAGTGCCCAGAGAACTGAAATTTCTAGAACTTACGGATGCCAGGTTAGTGCGGAAAGGGCAGATCCAGCTACATTCAAATAGTCGTGGAGGAACTGCCGTTGTTGTTTCGTTTCGTATGCAACCACATCTGGCCCGGCTATGATACTGTTTGAGTACCTCGGGAAAGCGTCGAGCATTCTGCGCAAATGTATAATGCCTCTCCCTAAATCTTCAGCAGTTGCGTTGCACTGGACTTGACATTCTGCAAACAACTTTGCTTCTATAGTACATCCTTTCATACGAACATCCTATTATCATAATACCGTTACAAAATGTCTCAGAAATCGATAGACGAAAAATTTGGTTTACTGAAAGTCAACAAAAATTACTTTTTGTTGTGATAAACAAGCAATTTTACCGTATCCAAGCTGCCAGCTCGTGTTATATCCCATTCGATTATCGCAAGAAATAATTTCTTCGGCATTCTTGAGATCCCAAGACTGCTGGTCGCTGTAGAACCGCGGGGGGACGGAAACCATGATGTCCATTCCTGCTCTTTCGGCCCATTGTTGTAAGAAAATCCAATGCACTTCTGTAAAACGGGTCACGACTCTTAGAAGTTGCAAATCACTTTCTTTTTTTCAAATTTATTGGTTTTTTAATTGTTCTGATCGAGTGCATCAGTTGACATTAATCAGAGGGCTCAATGGAACTATGTGTGCAGCTAAATAAGGCATGGTTTGAATTCGCGTAACCAAGCTTCAAATGATTTCGATTTCAATTAGCTCATTTAGACTGACTGGGTAAATTACGTTTGACAACACAAGCGAGTGCTATGTGTGGTGCCGGTGCTTTTGTAGACGTATGTGAAGTGCATACGCGTTACAATTCACAGTACGTACGCGATTGCATACTAGATACCTTCATTAATATCAGTTTCCGCGATCCAAATGTTCAGGTATTCACGACAAGTGGAAAAAAATTGAGTAACAACATCAAATATGTAAATGTGCATTATTTAATCGTTCTAGAAAAACAAAAAAAATACAAAGTTGGAAATTCCCGGTTGGAAAGTTAGTTTATCCGGTTCGCAAGATCACGAAGCCTTTTGTTGGTGTATGTTAAATAATACGAGGAAAAATGAATGTGAAATTGGAATTCTTTCATTAGGCTCGAAGAACCACGTTTTGTTGATGAATGCAAAATTTACGAGAGACGAGAGAAAAACGCATTATTAAAATCGTGGTGTTTATATTTGCAGATGAATTAATGTCACATTTTTGACGTAAAGAAAGAATTTTTTGTCTTGGGGGTGCATATACTTTCTTTCTTAACAATATTGATCATAATCTTAGTTTACATATGTATGAGATTTTCTTGTATTTATTAGTGTCCAAAATGTCAGACTTCTAGACAGAGAAGTTTAGTTGGGGCTTATGTGTGTATGACATGTTAACTTTAATGACCTTGTAAACCATGAGATGGGATTAGATTAGCTTCAGGGATAAAGCAGACATGTTTAGAGCAAGATCCAGTATTATTTCTGAGAATTATTGCTGACCGCTTAATGTAAACTTTGAGTAGAGGCTTATGCAATGAAACACTGCTTCAATATCAATTTTCATCTTGAATATGGACAACTATCTTTTCAATTCGTTATATGAGGTAAGTACATACATGTGAAATTGTGAATCAAAAAAATTTTAATTTTCTCCACGTCCTTTTCTTGAACTCTTTTTTCATTCTTGACGAGTGTAGAAATAAAATTTAGTAATTTTAATGTTTTTTTTACCATTTTTTTCCACTTTGAAGCTTTTAAGTTTTTCTTGCGTCTCCACCGTGCAAGCTTTTGACTTCTTTCCGTTTAATTTGAAATATTATAATTATATCGATATTTTAATATGAAAAATGGGTCAATCTGGGAAGGCTTGACTCTTTTTTCGAAAAAACGGATATAAATGAAATAAAGTAATATTTTAGACAGGGTTGAAGTTTGAAATATAAAGTTGGAGTATAAAACAATTATTCAATGTTTTTTGAAGTGGGAAAACTGTTCCTATTTTGAGAAGTTTGACCCCATTTTACAATATCAATTATCGAAACTATAAGTATATTTATTTATGGATTATATATAGTTTTACCAAACCACGGAATGATCTTAACATCCATATTTTTGCGGCAAATTTATTGATTTTTCCATTACTCGTCGTTTACTTTTCTTTTCTTTCAATTTTTGAATCAGTTGAATATTTCGCTGTAAATTGAGTGATAGTTTTTGTGCACTTACCAGAGAATGTAAAACTGGGCTCAGGTTCGTGCAATTGAAGGTTCCTTCGAAAATTTAGGGAATTGCTGGTCGGTCCAGCAATGCGGATGTATGCCGGCGACAGAGCCTTTGCCATGTTCACGGTCTGTTCCATATCTCTACTATTAACTCGTAAAAAAATGGATCAAAATTTGTGCCAAAAGTTTTTTTCATCTAAAGAATCTTACGTTTCATGCGTGATAAGAACAGTCTTTCAATTTCATCGAACGTGAAAAAAATATATTAGAATTTCCGTAAAAGCCTTTTGGAGGAAAAAATTGGACATTTTTATGAGAGAAAAGTGAAAAAAACCGACCATTCGGAATATGAAATAAAATGAATTGGATGGATTCATTTAACGCGAAAGAATTTAAACTGACACGTCACGTAGCAACGCTTTAATAAGGAAAAGGATCAAATTTATTTGCTAATTGAAGTTGTGATATATTGCCTTTTATCGAATTCGTTGGCACAATGAGTCTTTCATCGCTCAATAAACTTAAGCAAGATTTAACTCGTCACATTAATTAAGAAGCTTAGTGCATAAGATGAAACTTTTCACTCTACTTGTATTTATATAATATTTTTACTTGTTCAAAGTTAACGCTGAATTTTACCGTTGAAGAGTTTAATTATACTATTTCATTAAAAATTTTAAATTAAAAATAAAACTCAAACTTTTGAATTCTGAAAGACTTGTATTTTTTTATTCTTAACTCCAATTAAAAGAAGTCGAATATTTCCTTCAATGAAAGTTTGGGATTCCATTTCACCGGTATAAAATGTGTACTTTCTTGCGAAGAAGTATGCAAATAAAAAATTCCAATGTCATTGTTTCTATTTCATCTCATACCTTAAAGCATCGCTCGTAAAAAGTGAAGCTGGGTCAAGTGTCAGACTGAGAAACTTCTCGCTGATAATGGCTACAGGTTTTTTCATGTTTACATTCAGAATCACATCTTCAGCCAGTGACGCAGAAAATGCCAAATGAAATAGAATTCCGGTAAACTGCAATATCGCCCGATTGCATTTAGAATTTCTCATTTTAGTCCATCAAGTATTTCTTTATCGGAAAAACAGAAATTTCCGCGCTGCGGTACGTAACGAGTAACAAGTTTTTCGCGAACGAGCGACGGTGTTATGAGAAGTTATCAATTTCCGCAATCGTGACGTTCGAGTAACGATCCAATGTGGACTGAATGCTTAATCAAAAATTTGTTCGTTGCGAGGTTCGCTATCCCGATGCGATTTGGAAACTGACGTTGCGAAAGCCCACCAGGTATCCAGGCTACGGATCGTAAAATTTGTATCGCCAGCAAATTGTGCATAATGTAACGTGAGAAATGAAGCCCGGTTACGCTAATGTTATTAAGAGTTATGCGTTTTAAAAGAATTCAATTATACGTCGAAGCATTGCGATCAGCCATATTCGTTTGCTCGAATATTCAAAAGGCTCGGTGCGAATATTCGTGACACAATAGACGAAATTGAATTGTGTTGTTTCATAACCCTGTGGATTAAAAATATTTATGGTGGATTATTTTTTTGTTTTAAACTTGGGCTAGTTCATAAAAAGAATTTTTAATACAAACCGCGTCTTTGTGATGTTTGTATGATTAATTTACTCATAAAAAATATCTACAAGATAATATCAATACTTGTTTGCGTACGAACATTCATTTTTTGTATTCTAAAAATTTTTGTTGCAACTCATAGATCTTTTTCTCTTTGGTTTTGGATGATAATATTTTTTCCATACTGAAAGTATTTTTTGATCCATTGTTGTATATTTTTATTTCGGGGTTCATTCGATTGCTCCAATTTCGTGAAGATCAAACAATTTTTAGATGCGAATGTCATTTCATATGACCACTCTCGTACTATATTAATTCCAAAATTGATGGAGTGACCTTTTTGGACGGAAAAGTTAACGTTTTCATTTGTTTCACATTGATCCCGTATTTCAATTTAGCCAAGGGACTATTGTCATGATTATTTGAACAGTTCCCGTCACTTTTGTGTTTATATCGACAAATTTGATCATATTGAAACTTTTTATGGAATTGAGCATAATTTGTTTCTATGTCCAGTTGAATAACAGTCACTGATGCTTGAAATAGCTCGAATATAAATCAAAATAAATAACAGTAATTACATTTTTTCGTCAGGAGAAAGGAAAAATTATGGAAATAATTGAATGCAGTGTTTGGTAACATGTTTGATTTTATTACTTTTTCCAGTGGTTAGAACTAAATAACATAAACGCATTTTTTGTAATTCACTTTTTTATTACTCATAGTATTACTATAGTAATAAGAGCTATAACGGTGAGGCGCGCCCCCGAGTAGGGATTTGTTTCTTTTTTCCGACGGCCCAAGCTTTTCATGCCGGAGCCTAAAGAAAAATTTCTTACAAGTTCTCGTAAAACGTATGTATATATGTATATATATATTTTTTCCGACCGAATCTCGTTACACTTTTCATTGTCGATTCATCCTTTTTTTTCAACGAAAACAAACGATCTACGAAAGTTTTGCCGGCTCTTAAACCTCAGAAGTCATTCTGAATATTGGCCTTCCACTTGAGAAAAAGTCAGATAAATCGTTTCATCCTTTACGTTTCGCGACAAAAAAGTAATATAAAATTTTCATTCGAGACTTCCAAAGAGAAATGTTGTTTGTCAATTACGGGTTTTCTTCTGCGTCAAAGAACGTTTAGTTGACTTTTCTCTAACGTCATGAAAAAATATCAAAGTTCAAAAGAATCTCTTTAGCTTCGTGATAAAGTTTCATAGATCGAGAGAATTTCGACACGCATGCTGAAAGAATTATTTCAACTCAACACATTACAATAAATTTCAATCAATGAAACTTTTGTTGATACAACTAATAATCATCCTTACTTTTAATCAGAACACTTCTTCAATGTACATATTTTATCATAGAAGCGCGTAACTCTTTACTATTCTTTAACGAGTCTTTAAAAAAAATGTCGAAATCGTGCCCAGAAACGTATTTTACTGGGTGCCCTTTCTACGCAGGACACTGACTACGTAACAGTGTTTCTCGTGTGATTTGTGTTCTCGTGTCAATGTTCGTGTGAATGTCATGTGTATATCACTTAGAAGGTCTAGATTACTTCATTTTTATATCAATATATATAATATATATATAATGCTTATATATATATATTTATATTTGTATATATATATATATATATAACAACAATAGTGTATTATCATCGTCGTTACCTTCATCTTCACGTCTTTAATGTCACGTAACACATTTAATAATAAACTCATTCGCGTTCCAATTCGTCTCTCCGTCCCTATACGCTAGACTTTTTACAGGGGACTTGATGAACAAATTCATACGCGAGCATCATGCGCATGATTGCGTCTGAACTTTTTCACCAATCGTGTTCACATGTACGTGTCAAATATATTTTGGCGCCATAATTTTGTATTGCATCATTCACTCGCTACCATTTCGAAATCTGCTTTTGAAATGAAGCGTTCTTTTGCCATTAATCGCGACCGTTTTTCAGCAGCAGCCTCGGCAGAAAATCCCGTGAATTTTTGTCATCGCGATTCTCATTTGTCTCAACTGCATTATCAATCCAGAGCTACTCCAGTGTTTCGGATCTCGGGAAAAGACCGCTCCTGAATTCCCGAGGCATCGCCGGCAAATTCCCGGCAAATTCCTCGTGAATTTTCTACCGTTTGCGAGATCGCGTCGGGGAGTGAACGAGGGGAGGGATTGGGGTGGGTTTGAAATTGCTTGACGCGACATTCTTCTATTTTTATGTTTTTCCCTTTCTCTTTTTTCCCTTTTCAGTGTTTTTCTTCTTATTCCAGTTCCGCTCCACGTCATGTAATTCTGGATTCTATACTGCCAGTATAAAACCATAATTCCCGTAATCTGCGATTTTTCTACTTTGTTTGTTCCTTTTTTACTTGGCAAAAGGCGCGTGTTAGTAATATAATAGGCATCAATAATATTGCTTCTTGGTTATCGAATTTCGTGTAGAAGACCCACTCACTGCCGAGCCCGTCGTTCAGTACAGACTGTTTTCTGCGTTTTAAACAAGCAAAGTGTCATTTTATTCTCGCAAAAACATTTTAAAAAATATATGTGAATCAATACTGCGAAAACTGTGTCAAATGAAATCGTATTTTCGATTCAATTTGAACTCATTCATTAATTTTCAAAGTATGTTCGATGAAACATTTAATTTAATGTGCGAAAAGTATTTCAATTTTTCTAAGTCCATCAATCACGTGCTAGAACGACGAGTCGATGTGGAAAACAAAAAGTCACCCGATTTCGCCGAAGGTTTTGCTGATTGCACGTCTCCGATATCAAATGTCAGTCGCGAGATGCAACTTGCCTTTCCCGTCGTTCAGCTTTCTGGTACTTTTTATATTGTATGTATATATTGTTTAAAAACTAGAACTTCGTACGACTTGTTCTGTACGTGCGTCAGTATATACAGGTACATATTAACGCACATACACTGCATTACATGTGTAGTAACGATCCTCATTATTATAATCATAATCACCGTAATAATAATTTCAATATTAAGTTTCATTATTATTTTTCTTATTATTATTATTATTACTTTATGATGCGTTGTGTCGTTGTCTCTGAATAGTCATTTTGTGGTTCTTGAGGATTTTTTGTGTGGTTTGAGAAAAGGTTCACGTGTTGAAATCACTTCACCTAAATTTATAAATTTCCAATGGGAGAAAATAATTTTTCACGAAAGCGAATGAAATGAAAAGCATTATCGAAATGGGAGAAAATGCCAGAGTCACGTTTTCACTGCGACAGGCTTTCTCAAGCCTACCGTTACAACTAATTACCTTTTATTCGTCGATTGTTTTCTCTCTCGTAATAAACGATCACTCAAACGACATTGTAAACGCTCGCGGTTTAATAACCGAGGTATAGATGTACGTGTACGAATGTCGTGTCTTATATTTACATGGAAAAATCCTAGAATTTTTTTCGGCGCATATCAAAACGTACTGCAACATTCGTTTTTGTTCCTTTTGACATTTTATTACTCTGTTTCAGTTTTTTTAAGCTTTTCCTACTTGAAGGCTTGGGTAATCTAAAATTCTAGACTCTTCATAAGGTCGATCAACGATTACCGAGCATTTGTCATTTTTCGTACAAGAAAAGTTTTTGGCCAGAGCGCGTTATGAACTTTCCTTCTATGTGACGAATAGAGCATTCATTAGATTGTTTTTTATCACTTGCCACGTTGCCATTGGCTGAGGGTGGCGTTTGTTCAACGAAACGAGTGTCACAGGAAAGCCGCGTTTCGAATTTACACCAAGTTTTCAATAATTTACAGTGGAATAAAAATAAAGAACGCAACGCACACCAACGCGGGCCAGAAAATCGATAAAAATCCCATCTCTCCCGACGATAATTTAATTAACATGCATTTGCACTTGTCTATTACATATTTATCGGCTTTCTGTTCGTGAATAACGTTATCATTTTTGCTGATTGCTCTCGGGCAAAATGCATTTTCATTCCGCGCTTGAACCCGGTCCCTTTACTCCACATGCAAAGGGAACACAATGATTTGAAATATTTACATCAAATACCTATAAAGTTGGTTTCGGAGTGTATTAAAACGATTGGGAACGTAAAATCATTCCTACGTTTTATGAGACCACGTAAAGCAGAGAACATAATTAATCAAAATTGAATTCCCGCCATACACAATGAGTGCTGAATTTTGATTTAACCTTGTTTGCGTAATTGCGGCAATCAATGCGTTATTATCGTCGCGATTTAATGACGATAAATAACTTGCATTATTCCGAGCAACGACATTGTTCTTCCCCACGTTTCTGCGAAGTTACAGGAATTGAGCGAGATTCTATCTCGTATTGTTTCGTACGTTGAAATTAGAACTCATGAATTTTAATTTGAATAATGAAACTTATAACGCGGGTGATTCTTGTTATTTCCAATTCTTTTCTTTTAAATTATGATAGAGCATGTTTCGGAATGGAAAATGTGTAAATTAAATTGTATTCATTTGGCGGTGATTCGAGTTTATTGGGAAAAGTGAAATCGAATCTAATTTCCCTGAGTATAATTGTTTTAATATTCAACGCGAAGATTTGTTGTGGTGGAAATGTGATTTCGTTTTTATGCTTTGCCAATGTCGAAGCACGAATATTGAATATCGAGAAACAACAACGACATACGACATTAATCAGCAACGGCGACGAGGTACAGTGTTTATCATTCAGACACACGGAACGCATTTATTTACAACATTTAGAAATGTATAGATATCAGGATATGCTGAAAGTACAGAGAGCGAAGAGAAGAGAAAAATTGCATTCAAATGTTGGATAAATGTACATGAATGAGCCCTTGAGGTCGTTAATTTTAATTTTGATTGCGAACTTGTAGAAAAATAATTTCCGTTTTCCGCTCTTCGAGAGCAGAACGATTTTTTAATCAATTTTTGTTTACTTAAATGACATTTCATTATTCTACGGAAACAACGGTATCAATTTTTCTCGTGTTTTCGTTCGAATTCTTGCAATTAATTATTTGAACGGAACGGTCAATACGAAACTTCGTTGCAGCAGTGGCATTTTCCAACGGTTTGAACGACGCGGAGCTTTTACATTATTTGCCACTCGAACATTTCTTTCGTTAAATGCTTCATGATTTTTTTCATCCTTGTAACCATTTTAATTATTTTCATAACGAAAAAACTTTTAGTTTGCTATTTTCAATCCCGAAAGACGATTAGGTGTAGACATTGTTGACCTCGAATGTAATATATTCATATAAAAATGAAGACCAGTGGAAAATATGTTATCATAAGTATTGTCATTCGACGATTCTAGTCAATTTACCGTCAAGGCTCTGAACTCGTAAACTACTTAAGAAAGCTCATATTTTATCTAAATTTATCCATTTATTACTAACAAACATTTAGCGTAATTACAACAGTGGACAGAAGAAATTGGAACGAAAAGTCACATGCGCTTAGAAGTACGTCAAAGATTTTTTAGCGAGATAGAATAAAGTTTCTATGAAGTGCTTAAGAAGATTGAGGTACACGAGAAATTGGTCACGTGGTCGGTGGAAAATAAGTGATTGTTTTTTTATACGTATGGGTGTAGCGGTACTTTTGCCGTCGAGTTATTTCGCCGTCTATAAGAAGAGGAAATCACTCGATGCTGTGTCCGTGTTCGTGTGTGTGTGTGTGTGTGTGCCTTTGTATCGTGTCAAACTGTTACATATTTTATGATATAAATACAGTTATTTTTCGTAACTATTAGTTGAATATATATAACCACGGGTTTAGAGTAATTGACTTCAAGTATATTTTTGTGGGATAATTGAAGATGACTCCATTGATGACGAGATCAGACGAGATTTGGTTGTTGTTCGATTTGGGAAAATGATTGTTCCGAGGGAGGAGAAAAGTCCGACGTTCCGGCCTTTTTCCTTTCGAAACGGGTTAATTTTTAAAATGGACGTTTCGGAAAATACGTTGAAAGCTTTACAACCCCTAAACACTTTACGACAGAGAATAAACTGTTGATAAAAGAGGAGAGCGATACGGTTACTCTGATCTCTCGTAAGTTATCCGCGGCAATAATCTTTATCACGGGACATTGGCGCAGAATAGAGTCAAGTCTTTGCTAATAAAATATACATCTCATTTTTCCTCTTCGATATATACTTTCTTCCATTTTTTAATTTACATAATTTGACATTTTAGCTTGAACTACGGTTTCTGGTACTGATATGCTGCCAACAGAGGTGTCATTATGAGGTACGTACTCGCGAGTTTTTCTTTCGTCTTGTCTCTTTATTTTCTCTCACCGCTGCTATTCTCTACCGACTCGAGGAACGTTAGCGTGCGATCTGGATCGGATAACTTTCGAGAATTTTAGCGATTTACACATCACGATTCAATGATGCGAGAAATGCCGCTGAAATGCAACGGTAGAGCATATCGACATCGATAAACAAGCACAGATAGGCATGCGACATCGAGACATCAATAAGAGCTACTCTATCGTGTTCTGTTTTTTTCTTTTATCGTCTTATTTTATTGACATTTTATCAAAAGAATCGCAATGTTCACTTTTCAATTTACGCACGATTGCGTTTTGTGAAATAATATAATATACGCGTGTTTCATCGAATTTACATTTTACGATGCTCAATTTACGGTTTGAACGACGTATCATCGGCTCGATATTGCGAAAACCTACATGTTCGTAAAACAAAGCAGTTATTAAAGCGCGCGGTTCAGTGAATCGATGAAAAAACACTGAACCGAGGAAATTGAGGTGAAAAGCGATTTTTTCGTCCCGTGCCAAACGAAAAAGCGAATGTTGCGATTCCTTGAGTCGAATCCGTTGTGACGGGATCTCGAGAGCAACGAGTGGTAGGCGAGCTCTTGTGCTTGTGTGCCTGGGAACGTGTGAACGATGTTACGTTTCCTTTTTTATTCCAAACCTAATTAAATTTCTTCATCTCTCGCCGAATGCGTTTCGAATCATTCAATTTGTCAAGCTGTTGCAAGGTCGGAAAATTATGTAAACAACGTGAGAATTGATAACGAAAATGGATGAGAAAAACTCGGATCAGAATTTCATCCTCGAAGGGAGAAAACTTTCCGAGAGGTCGAATGAATGACGGATATGAAAGCTAAATACCACCAAATTTTCCGGGCAAAGCGAATGGGAGAATTAGCTCGGAGTTGAAGAAAGTTTTAAAAAGCGGCTCGAAACGAAGTCAGGGACGCTCCCGACAAGCCGGAAGAAGAAACTTTAGAGAGCTTGTTTTTCGCGAACAAACAGAGTCGACGGAGATGGGAAGATTCGAAGCGCCTCACTCCCGTTTCTACGACGGCAGCGGTGTAGGCGATTTCCGAAAAGTTTTTTCTCGGAATAAAAAAGTCGGGAGGAAGGGAAAAAGCAACGAGGATATTGTTGGCTCGTAAAAGTTCGAGGCGATGTAGATGAAAGGAAAGAAGAAACGAGTCGAGGAAGGATCACGATCGATCTTGACTAATGCTGATGGACGAGTCAAAGTGTAGACACGTAGAAGTTAGTTACTGCTTGCGAGAAGAGAGAAGTGTACGACGAGTCGTGCAACGTTGTCGATGAGAGGACAAGAATAAATTCATTGGTGAAAAAATAGGAACGAGAAAAATATACATCTTTAGAAAAATATCTTTCTGCTTTGCCTAAATGAAGTTGCTGAATCGTTTGCGTTTATATTTCGGGGCACTTTGCTTGGATGGGAAGTATCAAATAATCGTTCAATCAACGTTCTTAATTCATCTGCATCGTCAAAAAATATTTCATTCGTTTCTGTGGGCAATTCACGCGCGTTTTCCAATATTATCGCATATCTCTCAAGGCAATTTATTTATTCTTATCCTGACAAATCTTTCGACACAGCAAGCTTTTCATTCGAGACTTTTATCTCAAAACTCGTCATGGGATTTTTGTCTCGGTTGAAAATATCTTGTTTGACGAGTTTTGAAAACGCTCTAGTTAGTTCTAGTTTATTTTATGTATTAATAAGAGTAGCACTTCATAAATATTCTTAAGATTTTACAAGCACACAGTTAGTAAGATGCGTGTACACGTAGAAGATTGCGTCAACTCCCAAAAACCCAACACTTACATCAAAAATAGAATTTTCGACGTTTCCGAAATTACGTCTTTTTCAGTTGGTCATATTTTTCTTCATCATCGTTTGCTTTCGAGTCTCTACTAATATCGATTCGAGTTATCGCTTGTTAGGTTTTTACGAGCTAATTGAAGCGTACAAGCCAACACATTTTCACATAGAGAATGTATATATCGGTTCAGCCGAACCGTGACACCAAGAAAGGTTTACCGCGAAGAAAAACTCACATACTAGACATACAGTTACTCTAGAAAGTTGTTTCAAGAAGAGCGTTCGTGTTTTGTTATTGGAATACGTGTTATATTCGTTGTTGAAAAATGAAACAGAAGCGATTCGGTCACGTCACAGAATTTGAATGGCTGATTGTTAAAAACTGCGATTCCGCTGAGACATCACTTCCGAATCGGGTCATCATTCGACCGAGTTGCAGACTTTCGAAACGCGAAAAATAAACTCCGCTGAAATTTGAGCAGCAATTAACGCGGTTCACGAAATCGGACCTTTTTTGAAATCGAAAATGAACGATTGTTTTATCAAGCAACGAAAACGAACAAAAACGATGAAGATTATTTCAAACATTCATCTCAATGAAACCGCAGTCGTCGAGGGTTTTAAAGAAAGAAGAAAAACGCTCGAGAGCCTGGAAAAAGAAGGTCGATGTGTGTGAGAAATTCGTCGCGAGGGAGGAATATCGAAAAATAATGATTTCACTTTCGTCTTTGTCCATATAAAAAGAAACGGCTTCACTCGTGCAATTGTCTTGCTACACATTTCATATTAACATTCTCACTTACGAGTTCGCTATCTACACACGCAAAATACTAATTACGTCGCTTAATTTTCCCCTTAGCACTGTACAGTTGCGTTCAACGTTTCACACCCATAAACTGCTGTGTGTCGCGTACGCAATGGGCCCAACCTGCGTTCGGATGATCTTTCCTTCTTTCAAAGTACCCGAGCCACTTAGCGCGGACTAAAAAATAATTTCGAACCTCAACGCAAGGCTTAAATTTTGTTGAGAAAAAAGCTTTAATCGTTAAGTTTTGGCCAAAATTTTTCGGAGAGTATTTACAGATTTGGTTGATTTCCCCGAGCAATTTTCAGAACCTTCAGTTATATATTTTTTTTTATCATGCGGGACATTTTCAAGGGTCGCGATGGCTTTGGTGATGAACTTCCCAAAAAATGTCTCTGATGAATCAACATTTATCAACGTCGCCTAATATGAACATCATTTTCATGCCCGATTTTCTCGTTCTTGGTAGTTTCCTTGACAGGCAGGCTATGCACGTCGTACGCTAATTGTATGTATACGTATATTAATATTACAGTGGGTATATAAGGCATGCATCACTTTTCGGCAGTTGACGCTCCCGCAACCATCGCCCGTTATTTTGCACGCGTCGAAAATCAACATTAGAACTATCGTAACTTCAACAATTGCGTCGACGCGTGCACCACCGATGGCAGCGTTCATCGTTACGCGGTTAACGTGAAACATCGAAATTTTTTGGCATTTTTGACTAGCATGGATTTTGGTCGTTGAGATATTCACTCTGCAATCTGAACTCTTGTTTATCCGTGCCGTTCAATGCGACGAATTCTGTCATGGTTCTGCGGTGGTTTCCGGGCGCATGGCAAACAAGAGCTACTGCGTCCTTCCAGTCTCTATTTAACTATACAGCCCTCGCGGAACGCACCTAAATATAAACTTTTTTCAACTCGAACTCTGCTTTGGAGTTTCGTCATTTCCTTTTTAATTCTAAATTTAACCGTTAATTATTGAAACAGCCGACGCACGTGGAACTAGCAACTACATAACTCTTCTACCACTCAATTAGTTCCACTAATTTTCACTAGAAACTTAGGTGCTATATACTTTTTTTCAACTTTTTATCCACTTGCTCATTCGCGTCACTCCGCACTCTCTCTTTCTTTCTCTCTCTTTTGCTCTTCCACTCTCTCGTTCTCTCCTCTACCCTTTTTTTTTCATTTGGGATTTAATTATCATCGCATTATTACAATTACAATTATCATTATTGTATCGCCTAGATTAAGCATACCTCGGTGAGCGATTCGTTTATGCCGCGCAAGAATCCTTCGTCGCCTTCTAATAACTACCGATCTTCCCTTCGAAGAGTGAAGAAGAATCGATGGTCTCGAGTCTCGATGTGGTCGAAACAAAAGAGACGAGTCGCGTTTGCTTAACCCTGTTCTATTCCGAGCCGACGGATGAAGTCGTTGCTCGGTGCTTTTCACACTTCTTTTTCTCCTTCCTCCAGAATTCTTCGCGTTGCCCATGGATTCCTCGGATCCTGAATTTACTCGTCCGTCCGTCCGTCGTCTCTTTTGTTTCCGGAGATTCGAGCGATTTGCGAGAGACCTTCGATTCGAAGGCACGGATATTTTTTCTACATCGTTTTCGTCGTCATCCTCCTCTCTCGTTTCTCGCTGCGCTTCTTACCTTTGACGTTCCTTGAGACTGATGAGCGATTGCGGGTTTATGTATTGAAAGGTCGACTTTCTTCGTTGCATTGTGTCGAACCTTCGAACGTGTTTGGGTATTTGGAATAATCCCGGGAGGCGGAATCCTTCCCCGTTCCAACGTGTCTTCTTGTTTTACTAATGCGTTTTATCCCTTCTGTTTTTATTTGCCTTTTAAGTTTATTTTACGTTGTGTTGGCTTTGTTGCATTTCTAAGCTGTCTCTGGTGTGGCGAGCCTCGAGTCAGCGCTATCGCACAGAGATTCCGGGACCTGGCGCTCCCCTCGTCTCCGTTTCCTCCCCGCCGATCTCGTTCTCGCATTGTCCGATCCCGTTTGTCGCGCGTCTTCTCTTTTGACTTTCAACCTTTCCGTATCTAATCCTGCTGATTCAGAGGCGGACGCGATCTTGATGACAGACGATGCCAGCCTCCTCGACCGCATCGTAGGGTGAACTCATTGAAGGCTGCACTTACTTTCGATTTGGGATTTGATTTCGTTCACCTGCGTTTCTATCGTGTTCTTCAGCTCTGCAAAAAAAAGTCGCATATTACAGTTGCGAGCAACTAGATTCCCTCCTGGGAAATTTTAATTTATTACAGGGTGCTCAAGCTTTTGCATTGACCTTGAAAGGAATTGAAATTTTATAATTTCTTCCGAAATGTTTGCGAAACCAGCGTTCTTTTTTGTTTCATTGTGAAGACCTGGAATTATGCCTTTATGATATGATCTGAATCCGGTGATCAACGAGTAGTGTAATATACTCGCTGTTTCGTACGCGAATTAAAATAATTGAACGTGGGAGCGGTTGGTCTCGGCGACGACCTCGAACCAGCCCCGCAACAACCATCAACCCTTTCCGAATTCCGACCGAACCACGGCAACTACAGCTTTTACCGCGCGCTTCATCACCTCATTTCATTCCTTTTTCAAGCACGCTCTCTATTTCGCACGTACATACTCACACACGTGTGTGTGAGTATGCGTTTGAGAGTACACTTTTTCTTTTACATACTTTTGCTTTTTATCTCACACACGCATATAATAATCATGCGCGTGTGAGAATAATTAGGTCGAACAATTTTAAGTGATAACAAAAACGTACTATACTAGAAGCAAAGTAGTACCATTTGATATTTGGTGTCATTTGATATTAAAAGCTAGCAGTCGGTACCAGTTAATACCACTTGGTATCAGAGCTGTATCATTTGATACTATAATAACCTAACTTAACCTGAAGTGATGGAATAACGGAATCACAGAATCACGCATTCTTTTAATATCAGTATAAAATGATATCAAATTACTTTCCCCTTTTATTGTTATATCATTGTCGAATGTTATAGTTAGTGTAGTGATTTCTGTTTACGAAACGTTTAATCGCTTCAAGTTTTATGCATTTTTGATTATTAAATGTATTTTTTCTGTCTCTTATTCTTCAAATGGAGCAAACAAGAATTTGTAAGTTTGAATATATTTTTAGATAAAATCACTAAAGTTTCCTCCGTCTCATATTCGCCTTGGTACAACTTTGGCCCTTAAGGCGATGTGGAATACCCCGGGTTTTTACCTTATCGGCTTTTGGGGTGTTTTAATAAAATATTTAATACTGTTTTAAAATGGAATTCGAGACCAGACGCCGATTCTACTGACTTTGGAGAATGTAACGGAGTCTTAAATTCTAAAATCTGATTGTTAATTTAGAAGAATAGTACTAATTAGTTCAAAATCGACTAAATAGTACTATTCTTCTAAATTAACAATCAGATTCTAGATTTTAAGAATTAAGATTATAAGATTAACGCTGTGAAAAAATTAATGTTCTATTTATGGTTAATATTTCAATTTATGGCTTTTGCTCGATTTTTGGAATTTCAGTTTATTTGCCATGCAGCAGAATTGCTTATGTGCCCTAAACTGTAATAAATATATTTAACTTTGTTCAATGATCGTATCTTTTATTTGTCAACTGACGAATAACAAGTACTTTAAAAGGTACTGCTCATTCCTTTGTATCACCGCTGTAATTTCAAATTGAAATAGGTGGGCCTCAGTTGTACCAATTCAAGGTAACTTGGGACCATAATATTAAAAAATTATTCAAAGATTTCGAAAGATTGGATACAAACAGCATAATATTTTTATGTTGTGTAGTATACGACAAAAATTGTTTTGCATCTTGCGGAGTGGTGGAGGTTGCGAGAAAACATTGAATTCCGGTCAAAGTTGTACCGAATAACGGTAGATTGCTGAAATTTACTTTACGAAAATGAGAATGCTTTGTTCGATTATTGGTTCGAATGTAGATAGATATTTAATAGAGAAATCACATGGAATTTTCAAAAGACTACGAGGAACTTATGAAATTTGAGTTTCTATCAATGAGTTTAAGGTAACGTTTATGTTATTACGATATTTATGTCGCACTTTACCCGGCAGTTTCTCATTAAACAAACGCGGCGCATCAAATCACTTTTAACGCGTCACAAATTCGCTCTTTCATTTCCCATAACCATGTTACTTTCATATTGAACTTCAGTAGCCAAGTTTTCTCGTCGTAATTTTTCTGTGCTTATAAAACTTATTAAAAATATTAAGTCTAATAACGTTCGTTAAGTACTTTACAAGTTTTCAGATTAAAGTTTTAAAACAACAACTTTATTTGCTGCGTAAAATCGTATTCCGCAAAGAATGAATAGCAGTGAAGCGTTTGTTCGAATTCGGTTCAGTTTATGTTTCGAGTAAAATATTCTGCAAACGAGGCAACGTTTCATTTAGGTTGGGACCGTTAACTGGGTGAGATTCTTGCGAGTTTTAACGTGCCGGTAGTTCAATCGGAAGCCAAGAGCAATTACGTTCCTAGTTAAAGTTTGTAGTGCCGCCGCAGCGATCGTTTTTTGAGCAACAAAGAAGAAAATTGCCGCGACTGAACAAACTAGTTATTGCTGTAAGCCACTCCGGTACTTCAAACAACACTTGCAAATTCGCAAACTCTGCCATTCGTTCCAGCATTGTGGTGTTTCGGACGCCCATTTCGAACCGACCAATTATTGCTTCGGAATAAACACTAAGAGCTTTTATTCCGAAACTTTTGGGAAATGAATGTTTTACGTTTGAAGAGAGAACGATGTGCTCATCGGACTGTGATTGTTCCATTTTATTTTTTTCATAAAAGTTGATTCCTTGGGGCCAGTATAAATTCACATAGAATTGCATTTTTGTCGCACTGAACGGACCGGAAAAATGGAAATGCATTATTCTAGCAAGAGGAGAACGATAATTGCATTAGTATGCTACATAATTGTCATGAGAATTAAAAGTAAAACACGCATCGCAGCCGAACAGACAATTAAAATTCAGAACGATATACAATTATACAAGCTTCGTGAAGTTGCTCACGGAAGTTGAGGAGAATTATTGTGAAATTATTCGACGTGAATATCCCTTTTAAATTTACCGGATTCAATTCTCACATTTGACGAGTACTTTTCGATGCCAATAAATTTCCAATTATTATCATTAAACGCGGGAAACGCGGGGATTATTATCATTGCAATCGGTTCGAAAAGTCGCAATAATTTCCACTCGTTATTTAGCAAACATTCGAAAAAATTGCGAACATTTTGTGAAGATTGTAGTTATTCCTTATTAATTAAAAAATCAAAACTACTGTCGAGGTACTCAACTTAATTTTCTTGTTCTAAAACTGAGTTTTTATACTGGTTAATGTTTTTAAACCTTTTTGCATTGGATAATAATATCTCGATGCTTAAAAATATTTTCACATGAATGATGAAAAAAAGAACTGAAATAATAAAGATAAAAAACGGTGAACAAGAAAATAATAAAAAAGAAGCTTTGTTTATTTGATAGTCCATTTGATGACAAAATTCAATGCTTCTATGATATATAGAATCGTTTCTGGAAGAGTGATCTTTTATCACTCCTCGCTAAGTAATAAATAATATTGTCATAAGTGATCTGAACGAAACGAGACCAATTTCATGAAATTGAAATTTTGGTAAAATCAAATAATTTATTAAAAAGGATATTAATTTGCAATGTTTGCATTGTCGATTTTGCCTTTTACATTTTGTTTTCTTCTTCAAGCTTGATCTTCCTCAGATTTGCAATCTCATTTAGTGTTCTTTATGTCAAATAGTCGATTAAATACAAATTAAAAATTTTTAAAGAATATTTCTACGTAGATTCGAAGTATTTACATAACAAATGTTTCTAAACAATTTTCATCCATGTCTCATTTTCATAATTTAGTTGCGAAGGCTTGAGGATCTTATATACCCTATCGTCGAATTTATTTAATGAGATCGAACTTACTCGTGAACTCGTCTTCGTCTTCCGCTTCTGCTTCGGCCGCAAGTTCCTCTGGTGTCTTTTTCTTGCGCATCAGAGGATTGGGTTCTTCGAGCTGCACTTCTTGCACTTCCTCCTTTTTCTTTATGTTATACTGTAACCCAAGTAAAGCGGAATTCTTATTCAAAAATGTCTTCATTATTATAAACGCTTCGGAGGAATATCGTTCCATGAATATGATCCTCTCTTTGTGAGAATTGCGATTCTGGAGGCAACAATGGGACAAAAAAACGGCGATCGGATTGAGGATCAAGTGCGATCATCGTGGCTGTAGGTCGAAGTGGCGGGAAACCATTTCACGCCGGTGATAATAAAAAGAAAAGTGCAAGAAAAAGTTCCTCTATTTATACCCGGTGAATATTTCGCCGTTGCGGCATGATCAGTAATCTGATAATGTTTGCATGAAGACAAATATAACTCGAGCGTTAATGTTATTGACATTTTATGATGGAAATAATTCAACAAAGTAATGAAAATTCAGTGATATTTTTAACAACTAGAAGAGGATTGACCCACCATTGGCTCATGAATACTTTAACTATTGGCGAACATAAAAATTTTATGAAAATTACTGAACTATAACAAAACGTGCAGTGGGAAAAGTTCATTTTTGTCATACTTTGTTACATTTCCTATGTACTAGGTAAGGTATATCCAGCGAATTACCACATAAATTAAAGGGACGTATTTTTCAAGTAGTTTTAATATCATGAGATATTCATGAGCCGTAGCTTCGGTATCAAGTCTCGAGAATAAACAGAAAAAGTTTCGTTGATAAAGATGCAAAGTTTTCGTTTTAGAGTTTTAGATTAGTTTGATTCGAGCTGCTTAATGATGCAGGACGAAGAGAAAACTGTTAGAAGCACCGAAATCATGTTCGCTCGTTTTCTCGCTTTTATTCGCTTCATTTGCGAATCAGTTTTGTGCCTTCAATTTGGAATTCAAAAACGGACAACTACAAGTTGAACATATCGTGGAACGCAGGTGACAGCATGGCTTTACTCTGTCTCTTCCTTTCTCCATTCCATTTGTCCTTTAGAAACTAATATTTGACGTTGAAGCACGAAAACGTGTAAAAATAGACGCGACATTATTCGCTGCCTCGTCCCTTTCCTGGCATTTTTATTCTCGTTTCAATTTTTGTACAAAATAGTCGTTCAACTCAAATGCCGTTGTAAATTTAGTGATGTAAAATGACGCATAATAAAAATTTGTTTCACGTCATGTAAAAATGACGCGTAATGTGATCTTCACTGACCATCACAAAAATTGGAGACCTTTTTCTATGTAAAATGAAGGTAATTGTTTTAGACGTCACGTGACGTGTCACGTTTTTTTCAAGATTACAAACACAATAAAATGTATACATAGAGAAGAAGAAAAGCTTCAAAAGTACGATTAATTTTACGAAATTGTATGCACGGGTGCCATGACACTGAGTAGAATCTTTTATTTGAAAAAGTAATATTCAAAATGTTATCGACATTTGACATCTGGTATGTCACTTTTATGAATGAAAAATTTTATGTTATGTAATAGCACTCATTATGTTTTGTTCTAGGAAAAAAATCGCTTACTTTTTACGATACTTTCTTTTCCATGTATGATAAAATTTTTCATTTCAACAGAATGCAAAATACAGTACAATATTACGTTATTTGATTTTCAAATTCTACATGCGAAAAATATGCTTTGAGATACATTCACAGGGTTGAAAGTTTAAATAAAAAATCTTATTCTGATAAAATAAAAACTCCCTCTGTCAAAATCTACGTAAGCTCCATCGCTCTCGTTCTCTGTATCTTCGGTATTCGAATTTGGATCATCCGAATCAGCATATTTTTATGTTTTACGAACACTTGGCTTCTGGAAAATATCGCTGTCTTCGTCAAAAACCATGTATCACATGAAGAAAAAGACGTTAGAAAATAAGTGATTCGGAAAAAAAAAATGTTGAATCAGAAAATAAAATCCTGCATCGTCTATATGGATGCAATGTGACAGGTTACAATTTTTTTGTCATATTACACTGTCATTTTCACAAAATGACAGTGTAACATGAAGGTATTGTCACATGAAGGTATCATGACGGTCATGTGATGGTGATTTGACGCGTCACGCGTTGTCTTCACATCGCTATTTATAGTGCAAAATTTTTCGTTGAATTAAAACTGTTGATATTTCTCATCGAACAAATTACCAGGCGATTAATCTTCAGCATGGTCGAACATCGCGTATTAAAAGCGCATAATAAATGTTCAAAGTGTAGTGCGACCCATACAGCGATGAATATTTCATGAAATAAACAATGTCGGTTATAAATCAATCGCACGGGTGCGTCAATTGCTATTACTATGGAAATATACAATGAAGAGTTCAAATGCGATAAAATGAGCGAGTGGCGTAACATCATTGATCTTCAACTTTTCAATTTTCCCTCTGTAATCAGCTTGGTATCGATATATTCTGATCACACCACCTGCGTATGTAACCGCGTGCTCTAATGGTAGTCCATTTAATATTCATCAATTTCGCTTTTTGATCAAAGAGTTTAATAACATTAATGAAACAGCCCGTTGCACTTAGCCGAAATATAATGGATAGGCAGATTTTGCCGACGCTTCGATTCATTAGCGAACATCAATTTATTGATATTACCCCGATTTGTTCTATTCTCGACTCGCTCAGCAGTCGGAACTTATTTTAAAACTCGAACATTTGCTTGATCAAGCATTCAAGAGAAACCTCTAAATTATGATGTTCCGGAATGAAATACCGCGACGGGCAGCGACTGGTAATAAAAATGATGAAATATCAAGCGTATTACAAATTTTCCGATCAGGTCACAGTTCAATTGACTAGTTATTTGAATGCTTCATTTCGGTATGAAGTTGAAAAAGTGCCTCTGGTTATTTTGGTTTCTAGAATATGATACAGATTTCATTTTTCGAACGACGAGTCATTTATTGGTACCGATATTCATTGACCTAGCGAACGATAGCGAACTATCGAAATTGGACCATTGCAACGATCAATATCAAGCCCATTCGGAAAAATGGGTCTGCTTTTCTCCCTTAACTCACGTCTTTTATCACTGAACAATTGAATAACGAGAGTGGACGGACAATGAGGTTTTCATGTTGTTGACTGAAGCGTCAAGTCATTATTCCAACCACGTGGTATCATATATAATCCATGGAAAAATACACATTTGTAATTCATCATCCCCGAATGATCGTGTATAATTTATTCGCGAACAGTGGATTTGATTTTAGTTACCAGATAGTTCAAGTAATCCGATCAATGCCAATTTCAGAATCAACGCAATAGTCACGTTTCCATTTCGATTCTGGGAATCTGATTCCACGAGCAACAAATTTACCGTAAAAGTGGGTCACGTGACAATGCGGACCGTTCCATACTAAATTCACATTATTCGTTGAGATTCATTACAGTCTTGATTAATTACACCGACTTTGTTAGTTCCTACTTCGATCCAGCGCAATATTATTTCAATTATTCAACGTACAAACTTTTCCTCGTAACTCGACACTGCGCGCTGTCAAAATTTGCATCGTTGGAATGCAGCGATTCTCGGGTTACTTCAAACGAAGTTGATTTCGACAATTTCAACGGCATTTTCTAATTAGATGATGGAGGAATGCAAAGCCGATGCCATTTGCACGATACAAACGAATAGCTCAAATTTATCCAATCGCGATGCGCTTTGTTTAAAAAATTACGGAAATGCTGCCGAAAACGCCTCGGAAAAAGAGTTTTCAAGGCATTTGTGGCATAACAAACGAATGCGACGAGGCACCATCTGCAGCGGTACTGCAGTATACACGTTTACCAAAGTATATAGTACGAGTAGTAGGTAAGTGCGCACACACACGAAGCATATTTCAGCCCAATATACTATTCCCAGGACATACGTACGTATGTCTCCATCCATACCATGCGTTGTGTCGAGGAGACAGATAGCTCGAGCATAAATGAGGTCGTATCTCACGCTATGTCAAATCTGATTTTCTCTGAAAATGACGTTAATTAATGCATCTCAAATCAGACAACTCCACATCCGCATTGACGTTGTCCATGTTTCGTCGAAGTTAACTTACTTCATGCGGTCATTTCTGTGGCTTCTCGGGGGAACAACTTGGCTCTATTCAGAAAAATGAGACTTTATCCTGAGAGAAGAGTTTGTCGATTCAAAAATGTGCCGTTTCTTTAACTCGATCGAATATCATTTTGTCTATCGAACAAAATTTTGCAAAGCGCTTGTAAAATTATTAAAACAGCTCTTTCAATTGAGACATTCAAAATTAAACAATATTGCTCGAGCTCGTAGTATTTAATTCATTCGTTCTAGAAAATGATCGGCGTGGAACGACAACGTTTCATTTCTTACGTTCTTTTATTTCTTTTTGGAAACCTTTTCCACGAATAGCGCTATTTCTACGATGGAAATTGACTGAGATACTTTGCCATTCAATTTTTCGAAAGATGCGGCATCGGTAATGCAATCTTTCAAAAACCGAAACAAAAATTTGGATTCTTTGACTTTTTAACTCGAATTAATTCGCGAACATAAGCAGAACTAAGTTAGAATTATCGATTTAAAAAAACTAATCACATCACCAAAACGTAATTATTGGTGCATTCACGTTTCTGGAAATTGGGAACAAAAATTCGAGTTAATACAAAATTTATATTTAGTACGGAACTGTCTTTCTTCTTAAACTTAAAAACTACCTTTGTTGTTATGAAGTCAAGTTGTTCTTTCGACAAGCCACAGATTTATAGGCTTGAACGGAAAGTTCAAAATAACCTCGTTTTTGCTTCAACGTACTTCGCGTTTCACATTTCATAATTTGTCGAATTAAGGACTTGAGAAAATTCATCGTTCAATGCATTCGACATTCACCGAAAATCGCCAATATTTGTTATGGCCTTTTTATGTTCACCATTCACTTTACTTCTCGATATTTTTATCGAATAATTTGTTATTCACCATTTTAACAGAAACTGTTCTGCATTTATTCCCCAGAGATAAAATTGTTCACTAAATATCGGGCTTTCTTTATTATTCACGAGGTAAAATTCATTGGCTGTATTTATTGGCTGCTGTTTATAAATATTTCAGGACCTCCATAGAAGTAAATTGATAAATATTTTACAAGCCTAGAAAGACGATCGATAATTTTTCATCTTTAATTAATTATTTTGTTAAAACTTTGAAGTGAATCACAGCAACTGAAAGCTGGTTTTAATAACATTGATTAAAGAGAAAAACCCCGAGCGGCGGGACAGAACTTTTTATTTCGGAAACACAGCATTTACTCTTCGTTAGCATTCGCTAATAATCCTCTTCCGATAATCAACCGGTTTGTAACGAAAATATTAAGCCACGGTGTTTTACGTGCTTATTTGTACATTTCGCCGATAAGGGGATTGCATTTCCGTCCAGCGTCGCGACGTTCTTTTTATCACGCTCCCAATTTTCTCATCGGTTTGCAAAGTACGACGTTCATTTTAGTTGAAATGATAACTCATGTTTCCGGTAATGAAAAAAGTTTGAACATCAATTTAACAAGCTGTCCAAATTGGCTTCACAAGTCAATTACATCGCGTCTATCCTGACGATAATTAAAATTGTCGAGTAAATAAAAAGCGTAATCCAATAAGCCTCACTCAACACGATAATACCCGTTACAATGACGTTAGGGTGTATACCCGTGTATTTCATTGAATAAATAAATAAATAAATAAATAAATAAATAATCCATATGCTTTTCATATAGAAAATCATAAAACTTTTTCTTTCCAAGACATTTCGGATTCGCGATTCGAGTGAAATACATACAATTTTTTCATCAAAGAACGCGCCACGTGGAAACAGAAATTCTTATCGCGACGATATGGAGAGATAAAACGCACTTTACAATTATTACATTTTTGTACCTACAAACATGAAAAATTTTTCTCGTTAATTTCATGGTGGAAGCGCTCGTCGATTTGTGTTTCATTGCAAATAACAAAATACCAGCGCGAAGTTTTATTTGAAAAACGTAAAAACACAACTGGAATGCCTTTATACCATGTTTCACAAAGCAGGAGTGTAGCACACGAGCCCGGTTCCAGTTTCTACTGAAGTCGACATTTATTTGGCGTGTCAGCAGTGTTTCATTTTTGCAAATAACGTAAAAGTATATCGCTAAAATCGATACATCCCTGGCTGTTAAATACTTCTCGTTCGACGAATAAATTATTAACGACGCTCACTGCAAGATCGTTCATGACGTTGAAGTGAAATATGACGTTCCTTTGTACCGCAGACTTTTATTGAAAATATTGAAATATGTCGGGCGACAATCGATAATGCACATTCTCTACGTTTTTTATTTAAAAAAGCGAAAACGTTAGAGTCTCGCGCGACGTGGGCATGTTTTAATTAAAATTTCCGTTCAGTCGAATTGCAGCGAAATGTATATAGATTAATTTAATTTAACGACCCCCTGAGCTCGCTACAACGCGTAAGGTGACGATAGCAAGGCGCATTTTCGCGCCGCCTTGAGCTCCGATGCGAATAGGAAATGAAACTAGACTGTAAACGCCGAGTGTTTACTCCTATCAGCTGTGTAAGCTTCATTGCAGTTGACAATTTTCATGTGTTTTACACTTGCACCGAGTTTCTCGACTAATACAATTACGTGTTTCGAAAAATTAGCTCTTTGATGTGAAATTTCAATGAAAAAATATATGCCAGAGACAATTCGTGCCACAAAAGAACTTCTCCCTGCACTTTACGAATTTTAAATTTTACATCGCATCAAATTATAAAATCCTTTGTACCGCGAGTCGCCTTTAATTTAATTCGGTGTCAACTTTTGAGCAGACATTGATGAAGTCATTGGTGAACGTCTTAAAAGGAGTCAGCCTGACTCTATTAGGAAGTCGCCATATTGAATGCAGGGACTCCCTACTAGAGTCAATTTGACCCCAGTTAAGTTTAATCTTCTATCTTCGTTTTTCTTCTTTCGTTGTTCCGTCGATTGTTCCTCCGTCATTACGGCTCATTTAAGCGTCGCATTCTTCTCGCTGACGGTGTCGCCACGTTTTTGCTGACACTCTTTTCACGACCAATAAAATTCGAACAATTAATTTCACGAGGAAACGGAACGTTCCTGATTTGTCGATTGATACTTTTTTTTCAAGAGCCGACAGATTAAGAGCGTTTCACAATATCAAATCGAAGCTTTTGGGACTTTGTGGCGCTGCCTTATCGATAATTTGATAGCTGTAAATGAAAAAAGTTATGCGTTGCAGTTGCGAGCAACCATATTCCCTGTGGAGGGAATTTGAATTATCCGTAGTACAGGGCAATCGAGAGTTTGTATTAATAGAAACCTAATCCAAGGTAACCTTAGAAACTTGGAAAATTTTCCGTTTTTCTGACGGTGAAATGAGAGTGAGTTGGAATTTTCTAAAAACACGATAAAACAGAGTTTGCGATATACCTTTGAGTTGCAGCACTCTTGGAAATGACAATACCTTTGTTCAACTACTCCGATGTTTTCATCGTATTCCATAGTTTTCGATGGCCATTATTATGTCGCTGAACAATGTCGCTTTCATAAAAATATAACTGATTCGCCGCAGAATATGAAAACTTTTCAAAGTATCCGATACATTTAACTGCATTGTAAAAGAATCAAACATTCAACGATCTCTTTTTCTTCTGTCTCTTTTCGAGTAGCGAACACTGGAATGAAGTCTATTTTGCTTTGTACGCCATTTATATGCGCTGCTTTTAAATCATTCATATTCGCAGCTTATTTGATTCGTGTCATTCTGAACAAATTTTACACTAAAAGCTGCGGTATAATTGAATTCATTGCTAAAGGTGTTGAGAAATTTGAAAACGAATTCGAGTTCAAAGAGCTTTATCGTGAGACACTGAATGTCAAAATCCTTGAATGAAATTGCGTGCCTTTGCCAACTTGGATAATTTGAGTAAAGTATAGCGATAAAGATTTGCCTTATCAGCTTTTTCATTAGTCCAATAAATCATAAGCCGATACTTTTCGTCATACAACGTGACCGAGATTCCTTTTGGATTGCACGCTTGGCCGTAAAAGTTGCGTGTCAAATCCCGATGATGATCGCGTTTTTCTGAAAACGTCACGCGGTGTAAAAAAAATGCTAACAGTTGCTCAATAAAGAATTTTGCCCTCGAGCAAAAATATTGTGCGGAATAAAGAAGAAAAAAGTGCATGGGAAGAGAAAAAATATAGCACGAAATGAATATAGCGTTGAAAGTATGTACTGAAAAGCTTTTAGGTTCATTAATTGCCGGGATCGTTGGAAATTAAGCCATTTACTGCGTTGGAAAAGATTTAATTCAGCCAAGTTCCGCAAAGTAAGTTCTCCGGCACTTCATTTATTCTGCAGCTGTTTATTAGTGAAGAGAAGAAACTTGAAAATCCTTCTGACTGTTTCGCAAAGAACATCCGAATTCACAGTCATAACCAATTTCGATAAATACTGCATACTTCATCAAATATGCATTTCAGACATTTCCCAAGAAAAGCGAAGTCTAATTCTTTGAGATGCATAATTTAATTGCGCTCTATGAAAAATTGGAATCTAGTGAAACGATACAATTTATTAAATTTTTCATTTCCGACCGTCAATATTTTACTTTTTTTTTTTACCATTACGAGCTCAATTAAGTTTTGTTTATATTTATTCAGAGGGTTTGTTTGGCAAAATTTTACGAGCAAAATTGCGAACTCGTATTTTATATTTTTATACATAAAGTTGTTTCACAAAATTCATCTGTAAGAAAACATAACAGTAAATTGCATCTTAACGTCGTCTCATTTTATTATCGTATCTTAAACGACAAACTTATCCTTCCGGAATATAAGCAATATCGCGTTTTTCGGGTTAACTTTACTCGAAACGATACTGCGCACACTAGAAAACTGAAGTTCGTAACGCGAGGTAGAAACGTCAATCCGTACATAGTAATAAAGCAGGCGAATTTTGATCTTGGTACAAGGATTCGCCACCTCGACGAACCCGATATTGACTGTCGTGAATTCCTCGTAGCATAAAACTATACAGTCGAAGAAAAGAATATTTCAAGCGTTTTTCCAGTGGTTTCCGCAACGATAAATCCATTGTTTCATGAAACTTTTGAAGCTATAAGATTATGAAATGCGATCAGCGTATTCGCGAAGAGCTTGAATTCTTGTACAGTTAATGTAAAATGAATAAAAAAAGAACGGAGAATAAAGGGAACAATCGATTTCCAATTTTTCGTTTCCGCTCTAAGCCAGACAGGAGGCACTTGAAACTAAATACACGAACGTTCCATGGCACGTTTTTAGCTCGCGTCATATTCATTAAAATCGCATCATAACCCACATAGTTTAATCAATAACCGACCGACTGTTCCTGCTCACCTTCCATCGTCTTACCCAAACGCTTTTTAATTAATCATCAATGTTCGCTCTGCTCGGCGCTTCCACTCGGTTACGATTATTCTATAAGTTACGCAAAGCATAAAGATTAATCATTGTCAAAAGTGCAGGTTTTTGCAACGAAAAACAATGATCGTGAAATTTTCGTCGGTATTTTGGCGTTTCAATTCCCCGTCGCGAGATCTGGGGCAAAAAGAAGATGTTTTGTGTTCAGAGAAAATCCACTTCTGCATCGTACAAGCAAAGAACAACTAGAACAAGAACGGCAGTGGTTTGGTAATAGGACAGATTTGTATTCAAAGCTCGCACACATTGTGCAGTTTTTCCTTGGCAAAAACGAGAAAAACAATGGATGATGAAACATAAGTCGTTGCCTCAAGGCGCCCAACGAGTCTTGTCGTCCCTGCAAGGCGGATATTCTTCTTTTCGCTTTGAAACTGTTTTGGTTTACGGATCGACGTTCTGATCTCGGCTAGTGTTTCAGTCTGTTTTCTAATATTCATTCTAACGATCAAAACATCAAAAAACTCCAAGTACTGACATTTTTTATTGGAAAATTGAGATAAAAACTGTCGCATTAATTATAAGTATTTTGTTTTGAAAGAACTTTCTCCGAAAATATACAGGAACATTTTCTGATGACGATGTGTAACATTTTGCCAAAAAAGTTATCTCAAAATTATGCCATATCATATTGTCAGTACTTTTTTCTTGTTTTTTTATTGTTTTTTCAACTAATAATAATGCGTTTAGAAATATTTTCGAATGATTAAAGACAGAAAGTTAAATGACAAAGAGAAAACAACTAAGGTAATAAAAGTCAAAAAAATTGACAAGGAAGTAATGCAAAAAACAATAATTCTTTTATAACAAATTCTGTTAGTTCATCATACATCATCATTTATTTAAGAAAATATGTCATGACGTATCTTTGAATAATAAAAAGTATAATGTCGCAAATTCTGAACGAAATAAGACTGATTCGGTGGTATTGAGATATTCGTAGAATAAATCTTCTTATCTTTCATTTTACTCTTTATCCTCTGTTAACTACACTTAATCCTTTTCGTATTAGCGGTCTCTTTTCATGTTCAGCATAAGTTAATAAAAAATTTAAAACATTGGAAGAAAATTTTTGCATAGATTCTTGGTACACATAATATAGAAAATGTTGATGAAATCAACAATTTGCATGAATATCTTGTTCTATAATTTTATTTAGCAGCCAAAGCATCAGTCTAAATATTACAATCTTCCCTTATGAATAAAAAAATATCACGATTTAGGGCGCTGTCTCTCAAGGACAATTATACCTTTTTGGAACTTTTAATACGATCAAGCGATGGAATTCTTTGTTCTAACTCTTTATAAAAGAGTTATTTTTTCGTGTACAAAAACTTTGAAAATTAGGTGGCTTTCAACGCACGCTTCTATTGAAAACTTAAATTTCATTTTCAATCAGACTCGATACGCCCGCCATTCTCTTCCACGACCTGTTCCTTTTGCCTTTGTTTTCTGCGCATGTAAACTTTGCGCTTCAAGTTTTTTCCCCAGTGATTGCTCGAATTAATTATAGGCAAATATCGCCCCGATTCTTCGATAAACTTTTCATGATTATTTTTACCCGCCAAGCTTTGTTGAAGTACGTTATTTCCCGATAATGGTTATTCTTCGCATAACTAGAAGTTTTATTTCGGCTTGATAAACAAAGTATGATTTTGTAAAAGGTTTTGAATTTTGATAAAAACCTGTATTATCGAAGAAAATGTTTTGTTGATTTTACGAAATCGCACTCAAATTCTACAGAGAATTTTACAGGAAATTCTACATGAAAAATTAATCGAAGAAATTTGTCATCCGATTTTTTATAACATAACATCAACAAACATTCAAAAATCGGAGTTTCGATAATCAATTTAGAAAACAAAATACATAACCGAAACATAATTATTAAAACATTAAAAATTGTGGCAACAGATATTTATAGAAAATTCGTAATTAGCATGAAAAATGCTAAAAACTTTATATTTACTGAAAAGTTGACATTTTTTAGATTGCTTGCCAACTCTACTTCATTAACCCTTTTTTAGCAAGATATTTCGTTGACTTGGCAACATATTTATAAAAGATGGAAAAAATGACTCGAGTACGAAACTTGGCTTGTTTTAGTCGTTACTTATTCGCGAGAAATTCATTCGTGTAACTCAATACCAATTCTCTTCTCGGTACGACATAACAAGAAACACGTACAGCATATCGCAAATGAATGATGTTACTGCGATTTTCCTATAGGAGGAAATCTCATCTCGACAGGTTTCGATTTTCACGTCGGAAGCCGTTCGAGGACTTGTCGAGTAAACGAATTGGCTGCCGTCATTTAGAATGAGCGCAGCCCGAATAACGAACCAGGAAATAATTATTTCGTGAAAATGTGGACAATGAATGAGCACGCGAAACAAGTATAATTAGCAGTGCGTTTATTTTATGTCGCGGAAACAGTTTCCTGTTTTCGCGAGAAAAGTTGTGGTAGTGTTTAACGGTTTTTGATACAATCCGTATATTACACGTTTCAAAGAGGGGGAAAAAATGTTTCCCCCTTCAGGAATATTTTCGTCATAACTTCTCTTCGTCTCGAGATGTTACTTTTGTTTTAAAAAAGCCCCGAAGTCAAACTACAAGAAAGTCGCAAGCCGAAATTCGTCCTCGCAACTAAAAAGCACTCCCGTCTCGAGGCTTTTTTCCGCGTCTTGAAATGTTTGCTAGCTCAATGTAAACATGAGGGAATGAAATGCCAGGCCGCTAGCGAAAAGGAAGGTCATCGTATTTAGGCCTGAAGATTTTCTGCTTCGGATTTATGCAAACTATTGCGGACGCCAAATTACACCGCGTAATCCGCGAAATAAAAAGTATCTATTCGGATGATAACTCGAAATATCATATTGCTTTTGAATGGTACTCAGTTTAACGTATGTATGTCATGGATTTTCATAAATTTCCGTTGAAACGTCGAAATGAAACAATAAAAGTCACACAAATTGAAATGGAACTTTTGACTCTGGCTCGAAAATCATTATTCTACTCTTCTTCAATAATTATTGTGCAGAATGTCAATTTTTTAGATATCAATCAGCTGACAAGCGAAACGTGGAAATACGATGTCAGTTGTCAAGCGCGTGTCACTCAGTTGATCAATGTGCTATTGTGCAAAGCACTCGTGGCTCCACGAATGTTATGGTACGCCGTTAAGGGTGGATCAACACTTGACCATTTTCAATACAAACACGCAGCATCCAATTGTTCCCTAAGCTGTCAGAATATTGTATTATTTAGTGCCGTTGTTGTGTTCATGGTCGCGCGAATGCTCTACCTACGTCTTTGATTTTGGCATTAAATTTACCGTAAAAAGGTTCGATCCAATTCAGGTCGCCCATGTGACCCAAAGTCATTATAACGTCAAATTACATCAACCGCTTCAGGTAAATGGTGTTATTCAATTTAGCTTTAGTTATTAATTTCGTTTTACTTTTCATCGTTAAAAGCATTCTCACAATCATTTTATATGGTTTACTCATGGATGGCATTTATTTAATGATCTGGCGCTGAAATTTCATTGCAATCGCATTCTGTTTTCTTTGATAACGAAAGACAATTTTTCGATTTCGATTTTAAATTCCGGGAGTCACAGCAATCTTGAATGTTGAATCGAAGTTTTGGTTTAAGATATTTGATAGAACGTGGAAAAAAATTTTCTGATTTAACCAGGATTTTCTGAGAGCCGGTATGTGTCAATTCGATTTTACATTGTCTTTGAAAATATGTAATAACTACCCATAAAAATGGATACAAGACCGTATAATCTCAAGTTTTTTTCGATGATGCTCTAAATAACATACAATTCAATGAAAACACTGTAGATTTTACATTGAAATTCGTCATATCGGTAACAAAAATAACCGATGAATTGAAAAAAGTTACCAGATTTATTATGTTTCAATAGAAGAATATTTCTATTTTTATGACATTGTTGATTTTTGTTTTCGTAACATTGTTGTTCAGTTTATTTCGACATGACTGGTTTTTATAACGTAATTTACTTGAAAATTGATAACAAACATAGTCTTTTTCAAACCAGAAAATAATATTTTATTAACTTATTTCGACAAGTGAGTTATTACACTTTCGAAATTCATTGAATAAAAGCAATCTAGATATTTTTCAAGATCTCTAAAAATTTTTAGTCGTACGAATTTAAATCAGAAAATTTGAAAATCCCTATACATCTTAGATTCAAAATGATACGTAAAAAAACGTTTTGTTACTAAACCGACCTCGTATCACTAAGTATACAGTTTTTCTGAATGGATTAATAAAAATTGTTTATCCTTTTTGAGACTAAATTTAAATTCACGACATCAGGTAATATTTGACGAGCACGCTTTCGCTGTAGGAGTTATCGCGCTGCTAGAGCTTTTTCCAACTCGCACATATTTGACAAACTAATAAAAAATGTACGAACAAATATTCCAATAATAATTACACGAAAAATGTTTCGATTTTGGAATAGAAAAAAATTCAGCATTTTCAGAAAATGCCCTGTCTATTTTCTGACTTCCGGATTTTCTCTGACCGCTAAACGCTTCAATCTCCCCAACAAACCAGGAAATTTTTCTTTCGGCGGAAACTTTTCTAAGCGATATTTTTCAATACCAAAGACCAGTATAAATTTTAGAAGTTGAAATATGCGAAGAATGCGAGGCTGAAGTACGGAGACTCTTAAAATATGGATTTTGGGATATGTGAGATTTTAAAATGTGATTTCTTTTATAAAAGGACCTCCGAGCCAATGCTGTCCTGTCAAGCGCAGGCGGTATTTGTCGAGATTTCAAGCATGAAATAACAACAGTTTGTAGAGGACGAGTACGTAAGGAACACAGGCATTATTCGCGAGAACGAATCGGCATTCAACGGCATTGTAACCATTTTTCCTAGATGTCGTCCGCGAAAACGTGCAAATTTCTCGTCATTCAATTTGAAGTTTTTAGCATCGAGTTGAGAACCAATAGAGATAATGTTCCACTCAGCCGAAAGAGATTCACGATAAAATTCTATTTTCATGATGAAAAAGTAGTGTTTGTACGGTCGGTTGTGTTCGTCATGTTCCCCTGACGTGAATAAAGCTCTCGCTGCCTTCTCTTATCTCATCAGTGAAATATGACTAACTCACTTCATACCCAACATTCATGCGAAATGGGTCGGCGAACATGCGTAGCGCATAATTCGAGATATAACGATAAAATACGTTCAGACAGATGGATTGTCGTGCAGCGCAACGACGGCTCTTGAAATTTGCGAGTACATGACTTGACGCGTTCACGAGAAATTACGAAAAGTGAAACTCGAGATTTAAAACAATTATAGAAAACTTGACGATGAACGTGGGTAATTCAGGGGGAATACGTCTGTTGACGGATTTTCATTTCAAATATTACAACGCATTGAAAGCGCAGTGACCAGAGTAAAAAATGATTGCTTTTTAGTTCGTTAAAGAGATTTAGAGATAAAAGGGAAGCTTGAAACGTGACAGAGGAAATTGTGAAAATGGTGGCATTCGGAGTGTATTTTGAAAATAAAAAAAGCACCGGAGCTGGATCACTCTGTTGATGCCACGTTTAATCGTGCATAAAAACTCGGCTGCTTTCCACGTTCGCATTTCCCTCGTTTTCCATTAAAACGTACGTAAGAGCAGCGAAATATTATCTCTAAAACGAAACTGCGCAAAACATCAATTTACAAATTAAAAAACTCTCGGAGGACTAATAAGACATGGAATGAATCGACTAAATTACGGCCTAGAAGTTATTCGGTCCATGGAATTTAATCGGAGAAAAATTACGTCGTTGTGGGGAACATTAACACGCTGTTTTTCGGCTGCTTTATAAGAGTGAAACATCGCTGTGTTAGCAACGACGACAGAGTTGGTGGTCGATAACGATAATGACGGGCAATTGCAGTAATCGTTTCGCGTGCAAAAAGCACCAGCTGTGACAAGGGAATGGGAATGGAAAAGCCATGTGTGGAAAAGTGGAAATTCAGTAGGAATCCGGGAAGACAGAAAATATACAATCGCCGCTATTTCGACTGCGAGACCGTCCCATAAACAATTCCGTTTGAGGGATTCAGAGTTAATATTCCAAGAAGTTTGTGAAGCTGCTGTGAAAAACGTCGAAAGGAGTCCCGCGCTTCCGCAGGATTAAAAAGTGTAGGCAAAAGGAAGTGGCTTTGAAAAAAACAACAACGAAACGGAGAGAACAGGAATATCGAAATTATTCGCTCGACTTTGGTACTGGAGTTTCGTGCATCAACGCGCTCTAGACTCGCTTAATTTTTTCAGGAAACAACGCGACCGGAAAAGAATGTAAAAATATTCCTAATTTCTCTATATGAAATATTCAGTGGGGACGAGGTGATTATGATATTAGGCGCGGAGATGTACGTGTTTTAGACCCTTACAACTTTTAGTCTTTCCTTAGGTTTGATTCTTTTCAGTTTTCCAGCACGACACGCTTCCTAAACGCCGGTGGCGTGGTATATTTATGCTCACATGCATTTCGCGACTGACCTCTTTCCTTCTCAAGAGGTATGCGCATTTGGAATTCTGACATCATAATTTAATTAAAAAGCGCCAGAGAAGGAAGCTATTTCCACGTTTCAAGGCTTCTTTTAAAGCAATTTAATTCATTTTTCGAAAATTGTACTCTTTTTATTAATTTCGCGAATAATTGCATTCCTGGTAATACAGCTTTTTTCGTTATAAACGCATTCGAGCAACAAAAAGGGGATAATATGTGAGTACTTTGCAACGAAACGTAAGTCAGGACACAATTAACTCGACAGCGAAAAAGGTTTTTAACTGCTTTTGTTCTTCTCTTCTCTCGTGAAACGAAAACTAGATTTTTGTATACTTTCCTCCAAAATTACAAGATAATACCAGAAAAATACGTCATAATTATACTCGGCGAGAAAATCGCATTTCCTACCTTCGTTCGAATAAAACACCTCGAGCGGGTATTTCCAGAACAAAGTTAATATCGACGAAAAGCCGAGAAAAAGGTCGTAAAAACCAAAGTAAGAAGTGGAGTAGGAAATAAATTCAAGAAATATGGAAGAGCGCAAATAAAAAAACCCAAAGTAGTTAAATTGACAAATGCGATTTTAAAGCGTGTAGGGAAGCAGTAAAAGTTATTCTGACCTTGTCCCTGATCTCTTGTCGCATCTTCTCTCGTTCTTCTTCCATTTTTCGATGTTTTTCCTTCCTTCTATCTTCCGCTTCCTTAATGGCCTCCTGCCTCTCCCGCTCGGCCTCCTCCTCCTTCTCCTTGTCTTCATCGTCGCCACCTTCGCCACCAACCGCCCCTGAAAAAAAACCGTAAATATTCAATAAGCTTACCATAAACAACCTCACGGTTCCCTCCACATACACAGCTACTTTATTCTTAGTAGATGCTCGGTAATATATTCACTTACACAGCTACTTATTTCGTGATTGAGAAATTGATAAAAACTTGCTTCACTTAAATAGCCAATATCAAAATCCTCCGAAGCTAAGAGGATTGCCTTTCTTTCCGAGACCCCTTTTTAATGACAACAATAAACGAGTTGTAGTTTTTCTCTCGTAAATGTCTCTCGTGATTAAATTGATAACGCTTTATTACGTGTAATTAATGAAAGAGATCATTAAATTTGATTAGGAGAGCTTTAACTTCTCTCAAATGCATTCTTCATGCCACATAACAACTTTTCATTACAGCTAGCTTACGAGCACGGAAATGTAAGCTCGAAGCGTACTTTAAACCGGTATTTTCATTTTCAGTCATTCGTCCCCTCGATATGAGCCTCCGTTAATAGTCCCCACCGGCCGGGATCGACCCAGTAATGACCTTTCTCAATCTCAACGTCTATCTACCCTCAATACATCGTTTCTTCGATGACTCCGAAATTAGCCCAGTTGTCTGAACTATTCCCTGTGGCTTTCAAAGCCCGGTTTCTCCTTTACGATCGACAAATCGTAAGACTCGAATTCCCTAATGGCAGGAAACGGCGGCCTAATTGAGCTGCTCTTATTGCCTGAACCTCACGAGATCACGGAATCCACGATTTACAGTTTCACGGCTAACGGTCAATTTTACCGAGATCGACGCGAATTACTGGCTAGTAATCCGAGAAGGAGCGGTCGTATTGAACGAAACTTTTTGGTTTAAAATTAGTAAGTGGCGGGGTATTTGATCATTTTTCGAAAAAAGTTTCGAGTTTCAGTTTGTTCTCGAGTTCGCTCCTTGACACTGTTTCCGAGTTTTCCAGGAGTTAAATAAAGTTCTGTCAGTTCGGAGAAGAATTAAATAGGTTTGCTGTGACTTTCCTGGTTATTATAAGTTTGAGAAAAAGAGTTACTTGCCACGTTTTGTGTACACGTGTACACGTTTTGTGTCGGAGATTTGTTTGCTTTGAGAGTGGAATTGGTTGTTCGTCAAAAACGATCTTTATAAAACGGTTATTACAGTTTGTTTCTTTCTGTTTTCGTCGAGTATCAATTTGTTACCAAAATATCGAATGAAATAATTAAAAGCGTTTTTTGAGTACAATTTTAATAATTTTATGAAACTGTTTATAACTCATTCCTTAGAAGTGAAAACTTGATTCCATTCGTTTGTCTTAATCATTGAAAAATCAGCTCCATAAAATTCTATACCGATGGATTTCACTTCGGTGCAGTTAAAAATCGATATACAATTTAACATTACAAAATTCGAGAGTTATAAATCTACTCGCAACAAAGTCACTAAATTGCGCTTCGAGTACTTTAAAAGTAACTTTTATTTACAGTTCGACAGGCACCTTTTATGGAGCAAAACTTTATCCATTTGTGTATTATAAAAATTTGCAATTTTTCAAAACGGTTTTATTTCAACTGCACAAATATTAAGAAAAAGTATTAAGGAATTTTTTTACATTCTTCTTCAATTATTGATAAGATAAAAGTAGCTTTATCGAAGCTTCACCAGAATTTCGATAAGCCCCGAGGCGAGTAGAAATTATACATATTACCATTTTACTTTCTGCTTTTTTCACGTGCTTCGAACGACGAAAGCTCTTATGTTTTCCATGACAATTCGCCGCAATTTCCCGTCAATATAACATATTTTCCTGTTTCACTTCGTCAATATTTGATCCACTTTGGTCGCTCCCAAATAATTTCGCAGGTCAAAGATACGATCGACCATTTGTTGATTTAAGTAAATTAATTCGCAAATAAATAATTTCACAAACAAACAAATTTCGGGTTTCAACTGAATTCCATTCGAGAAAATTTTAATGAATGTTTAATTGAGTTCCCACTTTACATGAATTTACTCGTTTCAAAGTGAGCGCAATCAAGTATCATTGACTCGTTCCAACATCTTCCAATTATTTATCCACGGTGACGTTCGAAATTCATCAAGTATTCATTCTGCGAAAGAATAATTGGTAGAATATCAGAGAGAAAACGAACACTGCTCGAAATGTAGGCCAAGTATCGCGCGGCTAGGTTGTTGGGATAAACATATCGTCTTTATATCAAAACAACAAACGTAGCAGGGCCAAGGTTTTACGGCTTTCTTAATGATCACTATTTCTTTCAATGTATCGCTCCGACTATATTATATTTTACTTTTTCTCGCTTTGTATACGAGGCTCTCAAGTAATCTAGCATTTTCCTCAGGTAAAAAGTAACAAGGTACGGAAAGTAAAGTGGAAATTGCGATGGTGGGAAGAGTGTATAAGACAGAGGGCGATTGCGGAAAAAAGTAAAAAAACGAGCGCGTGTATCTGATAGTCATCGGTAATCACGATGCTCGGGATCGTGCAGAAACAATGAGATGAAGCAAAAGCAATCGCCATCGGATGCTGAAGGGACATCAGCCCTCGGGGATTATTAATCAGGAGTGCAATCGAGTTTGCGGAAGTTTGAGCCGCACTTCCGGAAAATCCTATCACTACCGAGGCTTTTTTTCGTATTGTTTTTCATTCCTTTCTCAACACTGATTTAAGAAATCCATCTGTCAGGATATTCACGAAAAGCACAAACGATAATTTGACCTGATACTTGATGATTTGTACGTTTTTGGTAATCAAACCCAAGAAAAAATGCATTGGAAAATCCACTTTCTGATTTTTCGCAAGGTAGAGAAACTGTTTAATAATAGTCGAAGTAGAAAGGTTCTCAAAAAGCATGCGTCGAGAGGTTTTAAGATGATTCGATAATTTTGTTAAGTGCTTTATCCCTGCTAGTCTACAAGCTCTGCAATCTTTTTAGCTTGAACGAAAAGTTGCGAAGTAACGTTTCTTAAATGGAAAAAGAATTTATTCACATTTCAGTGCGCAATATTCATTTCTTACAAATTTCCTGAAAAAAGTTTCGATGATTATCGAAAATTAATCGTTATGGATCGATTCTGTATCCACAATTTTTTATTCTTAATCATGTAGACGTTAATTGTAAATGAATGAATCGTAATGAATTCTTTTGTTCATAAAGAAATTGAATTGCACAAGTGTGAAACTATTGCTATATTTATAATTACTTTGCAATCGATCATCGAATAACGAGCACTATTAAATCAAAAGTCGATATTTTAAACGCCAACGGGCATATATATTCTTCAAATAGCAAACGACATCGGTGTTTTCCCACCAAGATTCGTCGTAATCATGTCATTCCATCACAACGAGCGCAAATCACGAATCAAAAGTGTTACGCATTTATTTACGCGCGAAATATTTCATGGCAAAAAAGTGTACCGTGTAATTCGATAAAATAGTTCGTAAAAATGGTCATCAAATTGCCAGCCCAGTATTACTTAACCCGGATATTTAAAGCGACGGAAATTGTTCTACCAATATTTTTGAAAAAGCGGCGCTCCGATGGCCGTAAACAAATCAACAGCATCGCATTCGGTATTCAGCCGCACGCGTTTTTGCAGCGTTGCCTCAATCATTTATATCCATTTGGGGCGTCGAAAATTTATGATCGGATAATGCCCCCATATTCATCTTAAATCTCTGACGATTTAACTGCACATGAAAAATCAAATTGTCCCGGAAGTGCGGAAAATATTGGAGAGTAAAATTTTTTATGCGGTCGAGAAATTTTATCGGAGTAGAGAGAGAATACCCTGGATTGAGACACCTTTTGTTTTTTCAATTTTTATGTGAACATTAATTTTTTTCAATCAACCTTTTAACGTACTAAAAACATAAAGTGGCTTGAAGTTGGAAAGTGATTAATTATTAAGGAAAAAGATAAAAGGTGAAAAGAACGAGCAGACATTACGAAATCAATCTCATTTTTAAAGACGTTTAACTACTTTTTTCTTAGAAATAAGTGATGACATATTTCTTTCCAATTAATTGAGTAGTAAAAAAACTTAATTTTTCATCAACGATATTGTTTTTATTTAACTTGTCTCTTTTTTGTCGTTTAATTTTCTTCCTTTATGTATTTGAAAATATTTCTAAACGTTGATATATCATTATCTATTCGAAAAATGTTTAAAAACCATTGCTATTATAAAAACTCGATTATTTTCTTCGGATTATGGAAAATATTAATGAAATCATTTTGTTCGCGCTAGAATCAATAACGCGAACAGATTCTGTTTTAATGGAACATTTTTCGCATGATTTTGTAATTTTTCCATATTTCTTGAAATAATGATCCGAAGTTATTGCGACCGTCTCAACGTAGAGCACTCTACCCACGAGTAAAAATATGATAAAATGTACTAAAATGTTTGAAGTGTCATTTACGTGGGTCGAGAAACAGAGAAAGTAAAAAGCCAAATTTAATATCATAATGGAAAGTAAAAAATAGTCTAGGGCACTTTAAGATTTGTCAGTTCCTACGAGCGATAAAGTGGCTCTTACTCTAGGGGAAAACGTGATCGTCTTGGATACGTGATGGTGGCAATATTAATCTTGGGAAATCGAGGTGGACTGACATCACGGCTGCATAAGAGAGGATTTACTTGTGGATCTCAGCACTATGCGCTCCTTACTGCGGCAGAGAAAATGGCAGAGCCAGGTTTTCGACATTAGCTTCGTCTTGAGATTAGAGTCGTTTCTCCCGACTTAAACTCGCTTCTTTTATCTTTTCGACGCTCTACGGTTATTCCCATTGGACATTTATTCCGGATTGAGAACTGTTAAAGTTCTCGATCGACTTTCGAATTTCTACGAATATTATCGAAGAATATCCGCGAAGAAAAATCGCGCGAACGAAAAATACCTTGGGAATTCGCAATAGCACAAATATTAAAAGTTTCTCAACTTAATTTTTCGGTATAAATGTACTAAAAGCATTCTTTTTAAATATTCTACTCAATTTGAGAATGTGGCCTGAACTTTAGGAGCTTAATCAGAACATATAGTACGAGCATGGGAAGTTTAAAAGATAGAATTTCCGGAAATGAATTTAAAAAGTTTTTAGCGATGTGCGTTATTACGAGGAAGCATTTATTTTAGTATTTTATAATTAAAACGTAATGTACAGTCCGGCATTTCGCTAAAAGGATCTTGATGAAGAATTTCGCGAGAAAGTTTGTTGCAAACTGAAATCACTTTTAGCACACATTGTGTCGAAGTTGTTAAATTTATCATCTACGCGTGGTAATACGTGCGAAAAGAAGCTCCCCTGAAATGCAATTCAGTGGCTACGGAATTGGCACTCAAATTAACATTAACCCCTTTAACATCCGCATTTGTAAATACTTGTACTTTGTCCGAATGCAGATGTTACCTGGTTCATTAGAGCACTCTAATGAGAACGTACAAATATATTCTGCGTGCATCCACTTGATGAGTATATGTATTTAATAAATGAAAATTAAATTTTCATGACAATTCCGCTGAGGGGAAACTTTTTGCGTTTTTTTCTATTTACAAATGAGCTTCTAATTGTGGACGACATTTTACGAGCTTCATCCAAGGCTTTACTACCCGGGAAAAAGGTTTTCGTGTATGATCATTAAGGAAATAAAGCACAAATCTGTTCGGGTCTAATCACATCATGACCAATTAGATTTAATTTTGTACCAATCCAAACAGGTTTGATCAAATCTGGAATAAAAAATTGATTTTCAAATTGTTGAAAAATGATTTTTAATAACAAATAACTTATCAGAATCACAATGAAAAAGTAATCCTAAAATGAAAAAATTAGTCTGTTGTGAGAATTTAATCCGAACAGAGCTGTTCAGGTTGGTCCAAAAATTAGGTCTAATCATTAAAAACTTTTTCTCGAGTACCTATATTTTCTTCTCAGGTGCATTCAAAAATTCGTTGTGATGCTAATTTCCTCTGTCTTTAATTTGGCAAGAACGCTCGATATTCAAGGCACTTCGATACTTCTCTCAGCGTAATAAAAAGAAAGATTTATTTCTATCGCCATCAGCCACTCTGTATCTCGCACGTCGAATTCACTTGGCAGTGAATAATCTTTTGATACTTTTATCGACTAGTTCGTATATGCCGCTTTGGATGGTGGTACCCGGATAGAGACGAGAACCGCAACCGAGATAGAGGATCCACGTAAACTAGTTACTCTGTCAGATGTGCCACCTGGACTGGTGATTGGATGGCAGATTGTCTGCCATTACCTTACATTAGCGCTCTCTTTCTTCTCTAGCTTTCACATTTTATCTTCCTCTTTTTTCCCCCTTACTTCTTTGACATCACACGTTATTTTGCGTGACCCGTGGATCCATTAAAATGCAGATCGAATTCTTTCTCCAGTTCCGCAATGAAATAAAAGACGAACGGATATTCCGATCTAATACCCACTTTTGCGAGTTACACGCTTAGGTAAACCCTAATTTCCTTTCGAATAAAAAACATGCCCTCGGCTAAATTTGAATGGCTGCGGCTGATGGAAAATTTCAAAGATTTACCGGATTCGTTTCGCGTTTTACGATCGCAGTTTTTCTATTTCGATGCGATACTTTTTTCGATGAAGCGTTTTACTTGCTGTAGATTACGGATTAATTAGACGAATTGTCAATCCGAAACAACTGCGAAAAAAGTAGAGTTTGTCTTAATATTTATACACGAGTGCAACTCGCGAAAACTTTTTTCCATCCGGAATTTCGGCATTTCAATTTTTGTGAGTGAAGCTTCATCTAACGGGAATGGTTTTCTAAAAATTTTATCAGCGACTTTTAATTCATGAATGAGAATTTCTTAAAACCATTCTGGAGTTATGAAAACGTAAAATGTATTCGGAATAATAAGGGATAATTCAGACATTTAACTTAAGGGCTATTTTTTATTCGCGGAGTCCAGGTTCTTATTTTTAGACAAATAAAATGGCTTGTCTTTGGTCCGTGTATTGTATTCGTAAAATTCAGGTGGCAGTCAGCTTTCTGTAACATATTCATGAACTTTACTCGTGTAATATCATAAACATGATGCTTTCCTATGCATATAAAAACTTCTCCAAGAATATTAATGTATAATATTTTGACATGCAGAAGTTTCCAGGTAAAAAATTCATTCCTCGTGTAACGAAGTATTAATTTTTAATGAATAACTAAATATTAGACATTTTGCAATATTTTATCGGTTTTTCTTGACATTTTTACTAATTAGTAGCGCTGCGGTGCAAAGAAATTTCGTACTATGATTCCTCATTCATATTTCGCTTGACATTTCAGTGACGCAGTCTCACGGAAAAGTTGCATTACGAATTTTAAATGCGTCGACCTAAAAAACGCGCATATTAAGACCTTTTCTTTCACAAATTATGCAGTCTGTTGTAAAATCCAGTTGACTTTATTGTAAAAAAGGTTGGAATGAAACTAACGAGACGTTTTCAAACGCTTGAAAAAATGATATTCCCTGACAATATGCGGACGCATTTCCGCTCATTGACTCGTTGCACAAAAAGAAATGTACGATGCTCTCAAATTAAACTCAAAAGAGGAAAAATTCTTTGGAGAGTGCAATTAAAAGTAAGCGATCAATGTTTTACGAATATTTAATTCCGGAAAAGTGGAGGTAATGCGTTAAGCGAGTTGATTTTTCAAAAGCGAATAGGGAGTGAAATTTTTATTCTTAATGAAGAACCACATTAAATTCGGTTAAGTGCGGAAAATTGTGAAGAAATGTAAAGCAATGATGGTATTCATAACGAAATGTTGCTTGCGTTAAGATAAAATGTGAAGAAAGCATTTAACAAAATTTTGCGTCGAAGGAACTTTGCTTTTAGAAAAGATTGTTTTTGAAAATCGGTCAAATGTTTCGAAAAATAAATGATCCGTTGTATTATTGTTCATAATTGTTTCTTCGAGAGCTTACGAACGAAAAGTACGCTACAAATCGTGTTTCTTTTATGATCTATCGCGTTGCATGCAGAAATAATCGTACACGCGATGCGGCGATCACCAATATTTTCAAAGTATTACGATGTCTTATACATGAAAATGTAAAGTCCGTAATCCCCGTAAAATATAAAAATGAAGATCGAAGAAAATTTCCCGGCTTTTGCAACCATCGACGCTTTTAAAGTTACAATTCATAAAGTTAAAAGAATGAGTTCCTGGAGAAAATTGGGAAAAAACAATCCGTGGAAACCCAAAATAATAGTGCTTGGGTTGAACAAGTAGCCTAGCGTTTTGTCGTCATGCATAAAACATGCCCTCTTTGTCTAACCTTAATGCAAACAGACGTTGAACTTAACAGCTCGAGCCCGAAGAGCCCGAATCTCCCGAAGTGCAAGGTATCAATCTTATTAACCGGAACCTGTCGTGTTTAAATATTCCTTCCGTCACTTTCCCGATAGATTCTTGGTAAAAAATAGTCTGTCGCGTCCCTTCAATCACTTTGTCTATTGCCGAGAACATCGATCTTTTTCAGAAATTCGTGATAGGGAGCAGCAAACGACGTTGTTACTCCGCTTTAAGTCTTCGATTAACTTAATCCCTTGACATATTCCAGCAGAAGAAGACGCGTAAGAAAATATCAGTGAAATTTGCCGCATCAAGCAGGCGAACGGACAGTGAATCATTGCTTCCATAGATAATGGTTTCCAACGTGGAATGTAAATTAAAGCGGTCAAGTATCGCCTTTCTCAACATTGACATACGAGTAGAATGATAGGCTTCATCTATATCTCTAGACGTGGAGCTGCTAAAGTGAGGAGTATTGCAAGATGAATGGTCAGACGTATCTCGGAAAGTGTTGAAACATTAGTATTGCGAGGCACTCCCACAATGTTGATTCAAGCGGTAAGCAAAGCGATATTAAAAGCCGTAGTTTTCAACGAGTCCCCGATGGTTTCATGTTTTTACTTCGAATTAATGGGAAATATGTTTCTTCAAGTGTCTGACAAGAAAATTAAGTCCAATGGGCGTGATTTCAAGGATAGTGCGTTTGAAGATTTTACGTAACGTTCTAAATTATCTGTAACACTAAAGCCAGAATAATAGTGACATAACCTTTTGTAGGTCAAGTTTTCAAACTCTCTCTGGAAAATATAAAAACTTCGAACTCGCGCCAGTAAAAACAACTAATTTCATGGACTTGCATTTTTTATTCTGAATTTTAGTTCTAAATTTTTGTAATTTTGAACAAATTTCATTTACTTTAAACATAATAATTGAAGGAACAACATTTTTATAAAATATAATGTACTTGTTTGCTCATTTCTTGATGTATTAATATTATTTCTCGGGAATGGAGTAACGAATGTTTTGAATTCATTTAAGGCATCTACTAGTTAATACTTGCAAGAAATTTCTATCATGCTTTGATAATTAAAAATGGCTCCAAAAAACAAGCTTTGACTCGAATCGTTGAAATGGAAATTTCTTCATTATTACTCTGAAGTTTTATGGCTATTTTTAAAAAAATATTCAATGCATTATTCATAAAAATTGTATTAATATAAATTTGGACTACCATAAAATAAGTTTTATAACGAGTTTGCAATTGTAAATTTTGTAAACCCCAAACAAACTGTAATCGAATTGAAACTGGAAACTTCATTGAAATAATTATCAAAGAATCGAAAAATGCATAAAAATGCAAATTCTGTGACTTGGAATGTAATTTTTGTAAATTTTGAAACAATGGTAATCATAAAACTAAAAAAACGTGTTCTCGAGGCAATCAAATGTCTGGTTATTTTTTCTCCAACATTTTTCCGAGTTAATCATTGCAAATGGAAAAATTAATATTCAAATTCAAACTTCAACTTCTCTACTTTCTATTACATCGTTTCAATTTTCGTTCATATAAAAAATTAAAAATGTTCCTGGTTTGCAAGAAGTCATAGCTGACACCAAAACCGTAATTTTATGATTTTTCTAACTGGAGTCATTTTGAAAACAGTTTTGAAGAAAGGTAGGAATTGATTTTTGAAATTTTCGAGTCGAAAAAGTTAATCTTTGTTGAAGTTTTAATCTTTAAAAATATTCCCTCGCTCGTTTAAGTTGATTGCAACTTTTTCCAAGCAAACAACATTACAACGCTTCTTTGATCTCTGACTCGGCTCCGACTTGGAAGAAATTTAAATAAGCCATGAATGAGGAATTGGGGGGAAATCGATACATTTCGAAACATAGAACACAATATTTTAGTTGCATTGAAAGGAGAAACGTTTGGCTTCAGTACAAATGTACGTATGTATTCCGTTTTGGTAAATATGCTAATCTTGACCAGGCGAGTTGAGCTTCTCGTATAGCCTGAGATTTCGCCTTTGCTTTTATCGTTACCAATTCTGTATAAGCCAGGTCGAAAGGTTAAGGCGAAATCGAATGGCACGCGATGACGTGGATCGATTGCTCCGGGTTCGTGCTGTCAAGTTTTTGCATGTGCAAAAAATATTTTCGGCAAACCATTAAACATAAATATTTCAGTGCTCCCGACAAAAAAATACCGCCCCAAAACGTACTCAAGTCGAATAAATGGTTCTATAAGGCACGATTTCTGTTGTCGGAAAACTCGACTCGATTCTTGAATGAGGCGTATTGACATTGGTCGTTTCACTACTGCTTCAATTAAGCTAACTATTCGGTGATTCTTCTTAGTCTATAGGAATAACAATGAGATGAATGAAACATTTGATCAGAAGGTTCTTTTGGGTTTAAATGTACTTGATTCGTATTTTTATGCTGGATCGTGCAAGAAAAAACGTGTTTGTTTGTATCAAATATGAATAAATGAACTCATAATATAAAACTATTCAGAGGTTTCTCTTGAGATCTTCCAGTACGCAAAATATTTCAAGTTCATGCAAAGACAACAATGTCAAGTCGCGTTTTGTTCCATCGATTTCGTTACGTCACTGGAATCTTTCTCCTCCGCAAGCTCACGGATAAATGTACTCAAATCGAAAGCGAATTGAAAACTTACATAAAAGTGAAGTAACCTAAGCAAATCGCCGATTCCCTGTTCAGAAATGCCGAATTCCCAACAAGCCTAAAATTGTGTAAGAGTAGAATAACATTCTTCCCGAAATATGATTTCAAACGCCAAGAACCGCAAGGCTTTTCTAGTGGATGGTTAGTCTAAATTGTGTAACACGAATTTCCTTGAGCCGTGGACGCTTGAAGAGGCGTCCGACTCTTCTGGATGCTTTCCATGGAACGTCGTTAGGACGAAAACGGGTCAACTTGCGGAGGTTTTCGTTGCATCGTGTAAAGCCTTATGCGCAAACTAAAGAGGGGACGAGAAGTATAACTGGGGCAAGTCGTGCATGCGATGCGTTACTTCGCCGAGAGAAACCTCAACAGTTCATCCACACATCTGACACGTGAATCGATCGCGGCCCTTGGATTCAAATTATCTGTACGCGTCCGCTTTTGTCCTGGCCGCAATCCAATTGACCGGCGGGAAAAAAATCGACGCTAGGGAAATTGTCTACAAAAAGGTGCGATATGAAATTCAATTCCCTTTGTTTCCTGGCGAATAATACGGCCCAGACAGACGGGATTTTTCAATGATATCGCCACGAGGCATGCATTTTTTATTCGTGCGAGCAGAATTTCAATTCCGGAAATGAACCAACGTCGCTCGGAGTGAGATGAATCACTTATTTTCGTCGCATAGAAGCATATTTTACCGAAGGATTTTTTTACTCAATTGGTGCTACTCGACAATATTTTCTCTAAACGTTCAATTGGATCTATTGATTGCGATTCCCCGCCGAAACTCTCTTTTTTCAGTATGTAAAAAATTGGAATGTTTTGAAAGAACAGTAAGATATGGGCGATGAAAACTTGTCATAGGCATTTCCATAAATTTATCGCAGCACAATGAAACTCTCGAGCCAATCAATATTTTTTTCTTCGATTGTTGGAATCACATCAGTCTCAATAGAGCGCCACTTCACGTCACTCGAGTATCTGAGAGAATAACTCGCATGAAATCCGAATCAAAGCTCGGTGTTATAATCATTCGTACTAATTAGTACTATACCTTCGATTGAATATTCAAATCAAATCAAACTTCTCTTATGAAACTTGAATGGAGAAAAATGTAAAAAAGCATCATTCAAGAATTTTCCCTTATTAGAACTTCAATCATTATTATCACTCTGTTCATCAAGTAAAATTACGATAAAATCCTGTAATGAATGAAAATTAAATTATTGCACATTAATTGTTCATGAATATTTGACGTCATTCTATTTATCTTCTATTTCCAATATAATTTTTATTGAGCGAATCACTTTTTTAATTGAGTTGGTTTGAAAGTAACTCGTTAAAGTACGTGGTCGGTCATGTAAATGCGTACGATATTTTATTCGTTACAGCTGTATGGCTTAGTAGGGCAATACTATCAATGTGCGCTACTGCAGAACGCGAGAAAGCGTGAAGCAGTGTCACTTCAGAGCAAAAAAGGCAAAAAACAGATGAAACTCTCTGTTAATTTCAGTGGACCACGAAACTTGCCGTAAATACATTTGCAGTCTCGAGTAATTTTTTGTGCAGCTCGAAAAAACGTATTTAAGTATGCATCGAACGTGAAAACATGGTTTTCCCGCAGAAGGAATGAAAAATGAAAGACATGTTCCACTTTCAACATTTTTTTCGGTTTTATCAAATGTAAAAATAATTTTTCGAGTTGCACTTAATATTTTCCATTAAAAAAAGAAAAGCAAATTGAAATACCGAGTTTGCCATAAAAACATGAGATTATGAATCCAACTTTCAGTACTAGATTCATTAATAAAAATAATAGAATTAAGATAGTCGGGTCATACAAAAATGGAAAAAATATACTTTTGGAACATCAAACTTCGGCATGAAAGTATAACACATTTCTACGAACGGTACAATTTTCAAACGAAAACACAGCGACGTGAATACTTTAAGATATTCACACATTATGAATACACGGGCTATTCATTTTGTTTTTATATTTCAAAACACCGTCTTTGGGTTTTTATGTTTCCGGTGGAGTGCTCCTTTGCATAATTATACTAAAAAGAAAAAAAAAATTAAAGTATACTGGACATTGCTTTGAAACTCTCTGACTATACGAACTGCAACCTTTTATGTTTCGTCAACTTGAAGTAAAGGTATCTTTTTGAACTCGTTTCGAGGTAGAAAAATCTCGCTGTTTCAAAAGAGAGATATTAAAAATTTTCAAAATTTTTTAATGCATAGGTTAGAAATTTGCGTCATAATTTTTTTAGTCGGGTCACGGTCAATCGATCGTCGATTGCGTGATTTGTATAAAATCTGATTAAATATGATTTAATAAGTAGAAAATGTCTTTCTCACTTGCAAAATTTCAGCCATATTTGTTGATTAATATTGCTGATTGCGAGCAATGTTCAATATCTATGTCTACCTCTGCTAGAAGCGCCTCAAGTCTTTCGAACATTGGCTTGCTATGGGTGTACGAATTTATGCAAGCTCCATCTACCCTTTTTGCTCGCTCACCAATTATTGTAATGAACTCGGTAAGAAGAAAGACTGGTCGGATTGGTATGTTCAAATTAAATCGCTTTCATTATTAAAGACTTCCAATATTTCGTTTCCCGGTCTTGATGCCTGAATCGAGCATCTTATTTCAGAACATAATATTCATTCACTCAACGATCAAGATACGCGGTTATGCACAAATTCATCTCAGCGAACTTGAACAGCGTTCACTCTGTAAAAATAACTCACGAGTTCCCGTAGGAAAAATTAATAACGATTCATTGAGCACTTACAGAGTGTTACAAGGGAAACCTATTTGAATGAACCGATACAGGTAACGAGCATTTTCAGGTTGGAGTCGCGTCAAAGAACGCATGTTTACGATCCGGTAAATTATGCGAACCGCAATGGATAACACCAAGCGTGTTTGAATTTTCAGATTATATGACATGAATTTTCTACCAAATCTACATGGTTGGTTAACTTGACCACTCGAGGCAGTTAAGGGAAGGTTTGTTAGGTTTTCGAGAGAGCTTTACTGGCAGCTGGGCCGTAGATTAATTCTCCTTACTGGAGAGTTCTATTTACGTGACTTGTAGACTAAGTTTCACTTAATAAACGTTGCTTTATTATCACTTTGTTTCGTCCTACGTCAAGTTTTAATGACCTATTCGAAAATTTCCATCAACTTTCTTAATACGACAAATTCGGACTCGTCGCCTTTTCCAGCCATTTCCTCCAAGGTAGAAAACATTGAATTAAAAACGTCAAACCTTTTAAGACCTGATTGGATTAAGCATTTTTTCATCCGCTTAGAAACAAGTTTTATTGCTGTCGTCAACGGTTCATTATCATTCGTTAATCTCCGCCGCTGCTTTATGGCCGAGAACCGTACGGCGGATTATTTGTTCCTTGCAAAGTTTGAAAAGGTCGACGCCGCTTAACGAGCTTCTCGTTTTTTCCCTTCTTCCTCTTCTCGACCTCGATTCATCCGATCTATTAGTTGGAATCACAATATTGAATTGCCTTTAAATCCTAAACTCTTATTAATCGCAGGATTCACTCGGTATTGCTTTGATTCAAATGCACTGTTGTCTCTGCCTTTTCTTTTTACGAGCTATTCACTTTAAATTACGACTCGGACGCTTTAATTGAAGTACAGACGGCGATTACATTTACGAAACATTGTCGCAATCGACACAGGGAGACGGTAAATAAGGAGATGAAGAGACCGTAATTAAATGCAAACGAGATTTATTGTTCATCCATGAACATTTTTTATTCACGATTTTGTATAATAAGCTTTCATTATTGCTTTATTATTGCGCAATATTTCATTATTGCGTTAGCAGTAACTTTGTAGTAACGTCAAACGACTTTGTCAATTACCCGCTTGTGAAGTAGATTTGGAAAAATTTAGTCGAACGTGAAATTCTGCCGTTTTTTTTTTTTTCATTTCCTCGCTGCGCTTTCCGATTGATCGATAATTTTATCGCTACATAAATGATCAATCGTGAGGTAGATTTAATCTAGTCTACTCGGGCGTGAAATTTCACCGGTTTCCCATTATTTCAGAGATTCCATCGCATTAATTAAATTTCTATGAATGACTGCAGAAATAACTTCAGTTAGATTGAACAATATCCTTTGGTGTTCAGTACGCGGAGAGCACTTTCAAGCTTCGAGATTTGGATTCCGAATTTTAGGGTAAAGAGGTGATTTGTAGTTTCGTGATACGCAAGTTGTATATATGCCATATCCTATACGTAGACTCGTACGTGAGTGTTCCGGATTTTCGATACCGCTCGAACCGAGAAGTATAGCTATTGGTTCCATGTCAACGCGTTATTTATGGACCTCTGTAATGTATTGATTTATACACATGTACGAAATTCTCCGTGGGCTAACGTACCTGCCTCACTTATTCAAGTAATTAAAACTGTAGTTTTCCTAAAGAACGACTTAACTCTGAAGTTATAGTTTTACCATTATCGCGATTTTTATGTTACAAATAGTAGTTTCCGATAATCTGATGATGATTGAAAATCATTTAATTTTTCAACAAATTTTTATGGTATAAATGTGGTCGTACAAAATTTTGAAGTTGAGTGCCATTTGATTACGTTCTTCATGTAAAAATAGTCATTTGACTAAATATTTCAGTGAAATCGTTTGAATACATTTGCATTATCGAAAGGAATTCTTGTAAAGTCTAATTTTTTTATTGATTCGATTTTATGTGAGGAACTAATTTTTATCTTCAAAAGAAATTGAATTTTATAGGGAAATTTCGTCACATTTTGAATCGAACTCAACAGTCTGAATTAAACTCCTTCCGCACAATTTTTGAACAATTGTTAACTTTTTGAGACACAATAATAATTATGGATGGATGCAAACAAAAACTTTACAGCACTATAAAGTGTAAATTGATTGCATTTGTAGTACATTCAAAATGTTTAAAAATTCAACTGATTTATTGATGATGTGCTTTTAAATTATTGAATTATTATTTGTTTTTCCGAGTGTTTAGGATTTTAACTCTTTTCGCTGAAAATACGATAAAAAATGGATTACAATGGCTTTTTCTGGTAAAAAACGTATGCAATTAGAGATAAGCGGTTTTTCCAGAACAAACTGTGAGAAACGAAAGTAGCGGATTGTCAAATTTTCACGTATTTTAGCCTTTTTCATGTAACTCGATAATTATAACTACGTATTCAAAACTTAAAACTCATTAAAAATTGAAAAACAAGAATTAAACAAAGATGCATAATTTGTCGAAAAATTGAATCTATTTGTGCAAACCTAATCTATAAAATTATAAAAAAACTTTATTAACTATAACTCAAAAAATATAAAAATAATGAAAAAAATTTTATTATCCATAATTTTTCTCGGAAATATAACTTATAGATTAAAAACATTTGTGCAAGTCAAGGCTCGTAAGATTGGAACATGGGGAAACATTTTCTGTTTATCATAAAATTTGCCGCAGCTGTGATTCTGCAAGCAACTTTTCTCCTGTGGAACGTTATTTCGCATTTTCCGAGGAGTGTGTATTGAGAGTTATCCCTCTAAGTCTAGACGCGTTTGAGACGTGAATCCTCTGGGGATGATTCTGTCTCCAGAATCGTTTATCAGTACACGAGTACACGTGTCTTTTGTTATTTACCACTATCTTCGCGGGACTGGAAAAATTTCGTACGGTTTGTTATCGAAGAAACGAGAAAAATGTTTGAAATTTCATTTCAACACTCGACTGCTTTGCCAGACTCGATGCACGCTCACTTGTTCATGCGGGACTTTCATCTCTTTTCGAAATATTCCGTTTGAGAATTGACTGCAAAAGTGAAAATATTTTATGTTTTTGTGAAAATAATTGATCGACCTCCAAGTAAAAAGTAAAAAAGAGAAATGATGAATGTTAAATTATGCATTTTTACTCGTTGAACATTGATTGGAAATATACAGGGGGAAGAAAAGTCAAAATGGCAGACAATTAGAGGAGCAAACACGAGCTTTCGAACTGTCAAATACCGTGTAAAGAATTTTCCAACCCCTTCCCCGTTCAAGTCTCTATCGCTCCCTTCAGAAGTATTAAGCGAACCGTGATGCGGTGGAAGCTGTTTCGTTCGGTTGAGCTTGACTATGACTATTGCAGCATGATATTAACGAACCGTGCATTCTACAAGCTACAGGGAATCGTTAACTCTGATGCCAGAAAACACACGTTTTTACACCACTTTCTACAAACGGTAGCAATACTATTTCTAGATAATAAGCAAAAGCTAATTCGATTATGCTTTCGTGTTGCTCCAGTTCCCAACTTTTTTTTTTCAACTTTTTGCAGATGCGATGCTCAAAATTACACGGTGAATTTGTTCGTAACTTGATTTCCAGCTTTTCAACGACAAAATATTTAATGGAAAAATCGCATCGAATAAATTGGAAGTGAAGTGTTTTCACGTTAAAAAAAGTTCGAGTTCTCTTTGTATTTTCGTAAAAGTGCACTTGACGTTTACAGAATATCACTTCTTATATTTCAACGGCAGTGCCTTTTTCGAGATTCCAAGCAACCTAAAATAAGCTCCCGTTATTTACTTTCACGTATCATCCATCTTCTTCGGCATTTTCGTAAACATTTTTTGCGGCTTACGCTTTTTCATCGGCGCAGAATGTGTCAAGGCCGCGAAGGGGTGAATGTAAGCGGAAGGCTGCCAAACACTTGACTGTCCCTCGATCGAGGGTTGTTTGAGGGTGTGAACACGGCTAAGTAAGCGATTACTCGACACCGTGTACTGGCCGATGACACAAATACACATTTCACGTATTTAGAACCCGCGAGATGCTTTTGAAATTGATGCAATTTCCTTCGGATAAAAAATATCATTCTCGATCACTCATTTTTCAATTGAAAATTTCTGAAAATGACGACACTTTTCCACATAGTTTGTAAAATTCAATTAAGTGGAAAGCGCGAATAATTACACGTTTTACACAACACCCAATTTAGAACAATGTGCCTTATTCTGTTATTATACTGCTGCAAAATGAGTTGCAGCTGCAACCAATTATCTTTCGGGTCGCAGCGTGCCGAAAGTAAAAGTTGCGGCACTGTTTCGCAACTGCACTAAACATTTCCTCGACTTCGTGTAACCGTACTCATTTGTACACCGATACTTTTCCCCCTTTCACATTTTATCCTGTAGTTGACACAAATAATTGAAAACAGCTGCAACGTATATTACAGCATGGTTGATTGAAAAAGATTTTTACAGGAAGTAGATTTCCAATAATTATAACAATAATAATTTAAAGCTTCAGAAGAATGACAATGAGGAGAAAAAAAATTAAGAAATGCATAAAATACGCTTGCCATGCACTTGCGCTACGTAAAAACATCGGAAACAAAAAACTTTTCAAGTATTTGCGTAACACAAAGTTTCTATGACAGATATCGTTTGCGTGTAAGGAAGAAAACTATCACAGAAAATCATGTCACACACTCATAAAAAAAAGGAAAACGGTCTTCGAAGCTTGTAACTTCGATAATTAGTGGAGCACTAACTTTTAATGAAATCCTCAAGATCATTGCAGGATCCGTGATAGCGAGGCCCTCGAGCCGAAACAAATTATAACTCGCGTAAACCGCATTAATCAAGTCTGAATATGATCTTTGGGCTCACAAGTTTCCAAACAGCCAAGTCAGCAGCATGGTCACACAATATCTGACTAACCGGCCCCACTCGAATCGCGCCGATATCCTGATTAATCGTTACGGGGAACTTACGTACGTAGTTAGGTTAAGTGCATGCGGTTTTAAGGGACATACCCAGTATGTCCATATCGTCTTGTGCCTGCGCTCGTGATGGTGGCGACAGTAGTACTGGCGTCGTATCGGTCAGACTTGACTGCTGCTTACGAAACTACTCTAGCTTCGTTTTAAGTCCCCTCCCCTGACCGCTCTGTTCCTCCCTGCCCCCTCTCTCACACAGATGCTCGCATACACGCGCGCACGCGGGGCTCTTGTTCCTCTACAACCCCAATTCAATCCTCGACCCCCCACTGGCTTTCGCAGTGGGCGTTCTTCGTCAAAGTGTGCAGAGGGGTGAGTCGGGCTCTTGGGTGGGGTGAAAAAATGTGCGGCACCCTTCAGCGTCAACCCCTCTCTGTGTTTTACACGATATCCACCCGCCCCGTCCGGCCGCTTCCGTATCCGCGCCTCAGCATCTTTTCTACTTCAATTCGCCTTTTTTCCGGCTGTTTCTCGGCCACAGTTCGGCCACTCTACAAATAGCCCACTTCCTTTATTTCGTCTTACTTCCGCTGGACTTTTTTCTACCTGCCACCGCACGAAGAAATGGCTTGCGAACTATTTTTGCACTTTGTGCAATCTTCTTTTCAACTTCGTTTTTAACGTAGGCTTGATGCGGCTAAGAATTTTGTTCTTGTTATTTAAGATTCATGAATGTAATTTCTGTGCCATGTAAAAAAGTTTTGTAGATTTATTTTAGAAATTCTTATTACAACAGCACTGGAGTACTTTCACAATTTTATATGTATTTGCAAATATATGTGAATTTACGGAAAAGTCGATAATTAAAGTGCATTGTGATTTTATGAATTGTTCTTTCAGTGTGTATTTCATTTGTCGAATATTAATCGCGGTTACATTTTTGTAGACACAAAGCGTTCGGAAGAAAGCATAAAGAGGTTTGAAATGATATATTTATTTTCCCGGTTACACTTCGTCCTTGTTTAGGAAATTAATTGTAAAACCAACTTCGTAGCTATGTTCCGTTTATTTTGTCACGTGAAATACGTTCGGAATATTATTCAACGTTTTTCCTCGCATCTTTATGCCGCCACATACTTTAGGAACTAGACAGGCCAGTTTTATCATATAAAGCAGGCAAGTATTATTAGTAAAACTTGGATATTTCGCGTGCCGTGCATTTAGTAGAGTACGATTTCCCCAGGAACGGAATTTTCTCCAGGGAAGGTGTTTGAATCTTTTGCATGGTGGTTGTTTCGACATTGAAGTTGCTACTTGTAGTTGAATATATTTCAGTGCACGTCTAATTTAGTGCAGGTATCTCGCACTTTTGACCATATTAACGTGATTTATTCTCCTGCTTGCGCGCTGGTTGAAACTATCCAGTAATCGTAAATTTTTCCTGCAATTTCTGGCTGGGTATAATATTTTTACTACCTTGAATTGCGATAAAGGTTTGATGAAGAGTTCGTAAAACACCTTACGTTTTTGAAAATATTTTTCTTTGAGCGATAAAGTACTTGATGAAATATCGTTGAAACGTCTTTCAGTGGCATACCGTACATTGCTCTTGTTATGTCATAGATCTTCATATGTCGGAAATGATTGATACATGGACTGAATCACAAATTCATGCGAATGATATATAGTTCCACTAATCGTCGTTCGTATTATTATCTCGAACAAAATTTTCACTTCCTCAACATTCCTGTGGCTTCCTGAAAGGATAACTTCTCTCCTTGGAAGGAAGTTCTTCATATATGATCGCAAATGTTTGAAATTCATACACGTTCATATATGAGCATATTGTATGGCGAATTTTTTCTCGGGTCTATAATTGTAATTTTGAATTATCACGATTTTCATGCACTTATCGTTTTTTATAATCTGTAATATCATCGCTCTTACTAAGGTTTCTTTGCGATTATTTTACTTTTTAACGAATTCTTCGACCATAAATGGAATCATGAAGAAAATTAGACATGTGCGGTTTTTCCAAAAAATGTGGGGTTCAATGTAAGTTATATTTTCTTTGAAATAGTAGATTGACTAAATATTTCCGTTCAATCGTTTGAATATCATCGCATTATCGGGATTCTTATACAGTCTAATTTTACCGATGAATAAAAATTGAATTCCATGGGGAAATTTCGTCGCATCTAAGTTCAATTTCACAGTTTTGATTTATTTCACATCTCTCCATTCTTCTGAATCGAACGAATTACATTCCAGAAAATATTCTATTCATCTTTCAATTTTTCATAAGTGAACTTATTTATTAAACCTTATTTAATCTTCAACGCATTATTAATTCTTCAAGTGTTTTTAATATGTGGAATACACGACTTTCATTAGGTATTCATTTATTTTGTTTCCAGAGCAATAAAAACGGAGTGAGATGGTTTTTCCGAAAAAAATATACAACAATAAAGAGGTAAGTGATAGTGTAAACTGTGAACTGTTTAAAACACGTTCAACTTCAAGTTTTACATATTTCAGATCAAAGACAAGGATACGAAATCCGTCATAATCCAATTTGTTTTGAAACAGAATGAACTCATTCTTTCGGGAAGTCACGAATTTGATTCCCATGTTTTGTGTCTCTGATAAACGTAATATTCATAGTATTTTATTTTTCCCCATAAAAAGTAAATTGCAGCAACACGAGAGTCTTCATTTTACGCGATAAGAGTGTCATTTTGAGAAAAAGCACTTAGAAATCCAGCAAATTTCGTTGCTGAACCACGGTAATTACATCTTCGTAACTGGTGTTCGGGGAATAATAAGAGTAATATCGCAAATAACGTACAAGCCACGTTATAGTCAAAACTATTGACTTGAGCGATTCGCATTGCTCGAGAGTCAATGACATTGCAGATATCTGGCTTGGAAACTAAATGAAAATGTACTTCTCGGCAAAGAACATTAATCATAAGCGTCCCGAACGTAGAGAACACTGCGCGTTTTCAAACCCTTCATTACTCATATAATACAATCGCATTATGCACAGGAAATTGCACATTTCGATAAATCATCGTATAATTAAATTATCAATTATCAACGGTAGAGTATGAAAGTTTTACTTGAAACTTCGACAATTACTCCACTAAAAAATTGATATAATCTGACTTATCCAATGAATCGCTTGTAATAAATTAGCCGTTAGAAGTTAAAAAAAGTTTTCCGAACATTTCGAACTTTAGAGAATGCATTTTTGTATTCCAAAGAACGTCGAGAAATGTAAGCTACATCGTAGAAAATCAGGGAAAATTAAATTGCATTTAATGCAGCGGTTTGCGAAATGATTTCGATTAACTTTCGATTCTAATGAAATAGAAACTCGAGCATAGTTGGTTGACGAAGGTCGAGGTAGAAATTTTCACGTCTCAGTGGCATGTTATTGCGCTACGGTGTTGGTCTTTTACAATCCTCCCGAGTCGCCACAGCCAATTCATTGTCCGACTGCACCTCGGGCTCCATCACTCGACTCCTTTCACATCATTTTTTCCCAACTTAATTTTTTTGTTTTCTCCCATCCATTTCTCCGGACGCTTCCGAGGCGTGAGCATGCGGATGGACATTACGAGTCGATTTATCAACCACGTCAGCATTGATCACGATCTCTGGCTCGGTGTTTTACATTCTCATTCCACGATTTTTCAATTCGCGTGTCTTGCGAGGGCTTTAATTAAATATTTATTTTCCAAAGACATGATGGAGTTTTATAAATCACCAGGCTTCGGTGTTAAATAAAAAAGTAGATTCAAGAACGTGATTTAAATTCGATCGCAGATTATGTTGTTGTTTGTTCTTCTGCTCTTGACGTTAATTGCTATAAAATTCTGCGAGGACCGATAATTCGTGGAACCGCCCTGAACTATTTATATGTTTGTGGGTTCGAAACGCTAGAAGTTGGAAGCGGCTATCTTTTTGATAAATACAAGTAGTTGTTGAATAATGCAGCGAGATTTGCCCTCCCAATCCGACGAGTGAGGCGAGTAATGTTACAACTTCCCTGCAATTCAGCCACATCCGATACGTCCAATCTTTTTCTTCCTTTTTATTACTCCTTCTCCTTTTCCTTCTTGTGTTAACTCAGGGAATATTTTTCGTATCTGATTTACCACGAGCAATTAATTAAACGTGGCCGTACAAACTGGTTGGGGTATTGAGAAACTTAGATGATTAGAATGTTTCATTCATTCGAACGTGCAAATTGTACGGCGTTTTCTTTCACGAGTCGAATGTTGAGCAAACAACCAACAAAAAGCGTTAAAAAAATGAACGAGCAGATCATAAAAATTCTCGTCCGAGTCGAGAATAAAGTTTCGATGAAAATGGGTGCTTTTTGTTTTAGTGTAAAATGGCGCAGCAAAATTTGTCGATTTTTAATGTCTTACCGCAGCGTTTTGACACGAGTTATATACGCGCAATATCACGCGATGAATTATTTGTCTATGCTAGTTCTCTACATTCTTTGTACATGTATTGACGAATGTGAACAGCATTCATTTTCAATGGCTGGAACGCTGTTTACTGCACAGTACCAACGTCGAAATTAACGAGTCTCGAAACCAAGGCAAATGCGAGTTCTACGTTAGAGTATTTCGGCGCAGGCAAATTGACTACTGCTTGCATGTGTTCTATGCAGCCGTGCGTAAATACACGTGCGTCTGTCTTTAGCGGTGTATCTGTGTATCAAACGTAGCAATTAACGGGATAGCTTAATATTTTGACTAAACTGTACCGCTGCATGCATTACTGATCCATGAAGCTGATTAATGGGATATTCAAGATTATCTCATTGAAAGATTAGCATGGAGTTTGAACCACTAATAACGAGCATTTACCGATATTTCGTACAACTCGAATGACACTTGAATGTCCGAAACTTAATAAATATCTTCAATTGCTTTTTCATTCGAGCTCCTTTTTACAGGGAACGTGAACGTATTTCGAATTCAATCTTCCGAATCAAATTGAGCATTTTCTTCCAACCGACAATTAACGAATCGAACTTTCAGCGATTTAAAATATTCCCATTCCAGCGTCTCTCGTTCTCTCTTTTTTGCATAGTACTAATTCGACCCAGATGTTAAAGCCGTACCGCTCTTAATTTGCATATGCATGGAGTTTCAATGAAATATTATATGCATGATTCGCTGATAGGAATTTTATACCAATGGTAATTCATAAGTAATGAGTGGACTTTGACTTGCAGCTTTGAGTAGAACAAGAACTGTTTTAGTCAAGCCGGAAACTGATGTCGATATTCTCTCTTTAAAAGACTTGCAAGACTGTGAGTTTTTAAATTTTATTCTTGAAGTAAACGAAGATATCTTCCGTATTCAGTCACTGCAGGTGTCAATCATTATCCCATAGGTATGCAGGCATACTATGGCGTAAGCCACGCGGTATGCCGAAGGCATGGGTCGAACGACTGATATGGCAGTTCAGGAAGCATTGTAGGATGAGAGTGGAATGCAGAAGGGGGTATCA
>JABFQM010000048.1:0-62455 GCA_022816865.1 Zelostemma sp. ZL-2020 | reverse complement strand
GGGTGGGGGGGGGGGGGTGTGGGTGTGGTGGTGTGGTGTGTGGGTGTTGTAGGGGTTAGTGTGTTGGGGTGTGTGGGGGTGGTTGATGGTGGGTGTGTTGGGGGGGGTGGTGTTGTCGTTGTGTGGGGTTGGGTGTGGAGTTGGAGGGTGGTTGTGTGTGTGTGTGTGTGGGGGGGTGTGGGGGGGGGGGGTGGGGGGTGTGGCAGGTGTGTGTATGGGTCAGATGTGGTGGCCAAGCCAGAGGGGAATGAGGGGGCGTAACTATAGCAACGCGAACGCGAAGAGGCCATTGCACTCAACTCCGATGAATCCGCACTCCAAAATCAGCATCTTTTCTTCGTCACTTCAAGGATTCTGCTGGATGACACGACTTCAAACGCGCCACGCATCGCATGTCATTTAACTGGTCTTCCGGAAGGAAACGTAAATAGTCACGCCGGCTGATGAAGGAAACATCGGGCTCGTGCTGTTTCCAATTACAGAGGGCGAAAAGTTCAGGGTTGAAGCTGAAGAAGCTGAGAAATTGGAGTTTTGACAAGGAAAAGTCTCATTTTTGGAAGGGAAGAATTTATTGTTTCGCAACTTGGAGTTTTCGGAAATTATTATCGATCGTAATTATTAAGTGTTGATTGAAGTGTGTAATAAAACCAGAAAAAATCACATTTCGGGCAGGAAAAGCGATAAAAGTCGAGGAATTTGATATTGAGAGCGAAACCTGTGATTTTCGATCTCGAAACGATTTCAAACGCGACGATCCACGAAAGTCCTTTTCTTTGCCATCTAGTGGTTTGCGCTCGTAACGCCCAAGAGTTGAACAGAAAACTGTAGCCTTCGCGGTCGATACCTTCGCAAAAAGGGCGCGATTTACTTCGAAGCGAAGCATTTGCACCCAATAAAAGAAGCGAATTGCTCGTTTGCAAAAATACTGGACACGCACCGAGCGAAGATTTAAAAACAGCGAGTCGTTGTAACGCGTTACAGCTGCCCTCGTGAATCAACATGCGCGCAACGTGCTCGTTATATGGGCTCGCATTAACGGGAACATATTTGCGTACCGTATACGGCTCGCCATGTCGAAGAGTGCTCAAATATTAACGGTCTACCTGGCGAAATCGTTCTCGAGAACGGGCCGCGCGTTTACATAATTGGCGGCCAATTTATTTGAACGTGAGCGCTCAAACTCGTTACGAGAGGGCTACCTACTTTACCGGTTGGGAGAGAAACTTGCGGCCTCGAACGAGAGTACGCAAATCATTTGTATTTATTCATTAAAGATAAACCCGCGCGATACTTGTTATTAAGCGAATTTATCGCTCGCCAAATTTATTCCGGAGATAAAGAGATTCGCGGAGAAGGAATGTCCCGCGAGATTGGGGAACGAAATGACCTTACATTGGTCAGGATGAAAACAATCATCGGTAAAATAAGACGATGAAAATAGCAACATTTTGAAAACAGCGACGTAAATAATTGTTACGAGCGTATTAAAGTTGCAGGTACGACTTTTCGCGTTTGCAGAGGCGAGAAATGAAAAAAGGTTGACAAGGGGTAAAATCTTGTAATAAGGTGTGCAATAATACTCGGCGTTAAGTGCGTGTAAGAAGCAATCGAAGACCGTTTGCAGGGGAATGATAATCGTCAGTTGGGCCTAGGGACGAATGAGTGAGTGGCAGCTTACATACGTGTAAACAAACAAGTATCAATGCATCTAAATTGAAACATAAAACGAAATGAATGAGCCCATAAATACGCGGAGTTAATGGTAGGGTTGGGTAAGCTATTGCCCGAGAATCGTTACTTATGCGGCAGTGAAACGAAGGAACATTCGTGAGAATTTTATTATCGCGGTACAAAGCGTTTTATTCTGTTAGAGGATCGAGCGGAGGAGACGGACGACGAACGATTAAAAGTAATGGTCTTTCACGCTACGAAGACGACCGTTAAATTAGTAATTAGCCAGCGTTTGTCAAGACGTTGCACTATTTTCCGTGTAGCCTCCGTAAATTATGCCCTACGTGTTTTGGAAGACGAGATTTTCAGCCAAATAGAATTGGTTATTGAAACTTGTACTCACGTTCGAAACAACGCTTCTCGATCGAAGTGGGAAATAGCACCTGACGTAATCGTCCCCGAGAATTGCAGCCTGGAACGGAAAAAAATTTGTTACTTTGAATAAAAATTGTAAAATGATCAACACCCAATCTCCCGAAATGATAAAACTGACAGCGCAATTTACGAGTCGATTATGTAATTTAATTTCGCTGCAATTTTGTTTTTCGCAGCAACTTAATTATAATTTTGAACCTCGCAATGCAATGTTTTTTCACTAAACCGCTCGATAAGCATTCGGTCGGATACTACAATCTCCTGTATTTTTCTGATGATTCAACAAGCGCGGGAGTTTGTCAACAATTCGTATCAGTTATTCAATTAATCCCCGAACACTGCACAAATTGAATAAAATGAAGAAACCGAACTCGATTCTCAGTGGCTTTCTCAAAGACGCGATTATCAACACTTTGCATGTACAAACGATGCCATTCAGTCAAAGTATCTGACCTGATCTTCGGCGACGAAAAAAGTTATGAAAGATTAAAATCCCATCTCGACGTACGGAGAATTTCTGTTCGATAAACGACACTGGCGCTCATTGTGATATTAAAATTCCAAAGATATTTCGAGCGCTTCTGATGAATAAATGCAATCCAATCAGGATTCGGTTAAACTTTGGGATTCGAGCCGATAATCAGCAACGTTACATAACAACAAAGACCAGAGCGATGGCATCGAATCCCGGTGTTTGCTCGTGAAAATAATGCACGTAATAACGACGATACTCTCCCCCATGTGTTAGGTTACATGTAACGCCGTGTAACGAGCACACGAGGCGGATTTGCAATTCAAACAAACGTCTGAAACGTGTAATACGTAAAATGGAGAGTGTGCAACTAGAAGAAAGGATCCTGGTATAAAGGATAAGCCAGGAGGTTGTAGATGGCGCATCGCGTAAATCCCGCCATTTTTCCAATGCCAAGAATAACGAGATCATTGTTTCGATGGCACGTAAGAAATGTTCGCCAGCTGCGGCCGCGAACGAGAGTGCATCGGGTGCTTTACGCGTTCACTCGGTATGACGAGTTTTTGAAACTGAAAAATACTTCGTTCTATCGTAGCGAACAGAAGGCTATAATTAACTGCCGGAGAAACGTATAAATATTCTTTCTTCAAATAGTCCAGATATAATTAACTTCCGCTTTCATTTTTAGCGCCATCTGCTTTATTTATAGACCGTAACTTCCTCTAGTCTGACCTAGAACAAGGCGGCGACATTTGTGTTTTCGAAGGAAAAATCGGCAGATGTCGACTGACGCGAGCCAGAGGTTTTTTCGAGGCGTCATGGAAGATCGAAGTAACGAGTATTCCAAAGGGTACGTAAAGGTCGAAAGACCGATGCTTAATACAAAAGAAATGAAGAATGTCTTTATTAAATGAGGGCCTGAATAGAAGATTCGGGATGGCACCGTAAAAGGAACCATTATCGGGCTTCTTTCATGGTGGTCGCCGGCTGCTAACCGAAAGGCCGAGGCAAAAGAGGAGTGACTTTGGGCTTGTACCCCGAGCAACCCCGCCTGCCTGCATCGGCCCCCTTGCTGAAATACTTATGGACGGTCTTGTGCTTTAAGGTCAAAGCTGGGCAAGAGTCGAGAGATAAAAATCGCTTTTGCCTCTTCCGAACACGAACAGTCGCCTTTCGACACTTCGTTCTCGATATCTTATAAAGTTCAGGGGAAATTTACGCGCGGGTTACGTTGAAAGTCGAATCTTGGCAATGAACGCGTCTCGGACTATTTGAAATAAAATGTTATGCCAATTTAAATTGATTTATCAGCCTATCTTAATTTATTTAAGAATTTATCTATTAAATATTTATGTTTTGAAAATTTGTGTTTGTTTCGGGCAGCCCCAAAACACTCTGCGATAACGATAAGCGTTCGAGCAACTCTTCTTCGACCTCAAAAGTTTACTTTCTCGAGTGCATCGATTTATTGACACACGATAAACATTTTTCAGGCATCGAAAACGTTTTCTACATCTCCGGGGAATTTTTGTTTTAATTAGCCGTTTCAATATCATTTATAAAATGCAGTCGAAACCTAGAGAAGAGTATAAAATTACTTTCACGCGAATGTCGTTATGCAGAACGGGAGGAATCCTTCGCCGCTCCTCCCTTAGATTGGCATCAATCTTCTCGAAATTCAGAGCCTGCAGATGTTATGCATGTAATCATGAAGCGAGCTCATGGAGTATCTTGTAACACGCACAGCGAGCGTTGTTTTGAGATTTTGAATATATTTAAAAGGTCAGTGAATGAACGAGGCGTCAAAAACGAAGACGGTTTTGTCAAATTGGATGCAGTGCGCTGTAAGACTAGGCAATGAATAATGGATGGAAACTATTGAATACGATCATTAAATGTCTCCCGATGCTCAGTAAATCTACTTAATCGGAGGATACAAAAGAGGCAAAATGTCGTCGCGATAAGTGCTTCGCGATCACGAGTTTTGATTAACATTACGACTGGCTAAAACATGATAAGTTTCAACAGGTTACTGAATATATTTGCAGAGTCACCGATTTAATTGCAGATTTCGAAAATTGTGATTTTTAGAAACGAAGGCGACTGTTTTTTTTATCGTTGGGCGAGCAAAAATTGAGAAAATATGTGCTGCGCTGACGCATCTGAATAATTTGTTATGATCCTGAGACGGAAAATTCCAGATTCGTTGAAAGAATCGAGATGCCAAGGATCACAGAAGCGCTTAGTCGACGAATTTTTAGATCCAACACTCCTGCGCTATTTTCCGCGGAACAAGCTTCTTATATTTGTGGAATATTACACTGCGGGAATAAATGTCACTAAAGTACTCAGTTTGCTTACTTTATGGATTAATTATTACTAAAAAATTGACTTTTCGCAATCTTTATTTCATTTTTATGACCGTTTTTACGATCATTTCTACATTTACTCTTGCAAAGGATCGAAAAACAAAACTCTTGTTAAAAGTCGAAAAGAAAAACTCAAGAAACTATTGCAAATCGAGTATTTGTACGCGAATAAAAACTCTCGTGGCTCCAGTTTCGAATTTGGTGCCGATGAAAAAGCAGCGATTCATCATCCTTTCGTAATATTTTTTCGCCCGAGTTAATATTTGCCCAGCGCTTCCAATTAAAGCGACTCTGAAAAATACTGAGTCAGCTTGTAACGTAGCACACAATCGACGAGTGACCAAAAATCGATTATCGTTCGCAAGTGGATTACGACTGAAAAGCTTTTAACGACGCGATGCAAAAGCCGAGTCGTATTTTGCTCAAGAGCGACGTGCCGAGCGAACACGCAGCGCAATCCTGGCTGCTTCGAGCCATAAGTAATGTCTCCTTAAATTATGACTATCTTATCTTCAGTTACTTATACGTACTCTGTATATTTATGTGGATGACCATGAAACATTTCGGTGTCGCTTGCCATGGTTCATCAACCTTAGAGCAGATGATGATTAACTTTCTTTGTGAATTCAAAAAATGGCCCACGAGCGAGCTCGATTAATAAAATGAAGAAGAATTTCATGTTCTTTTATTACATTTTTTCAGGGTTGCCATACAACCTGAGAAGCAGAAAATAGTAAAAAAATGAAATTAATTCATCATGGTTTATAGTTCTGATAATAAAGTTATTCGAGTATCAAAAACTCGAATAATTTCGAAACTCATATTTTCAGATTTCACAATGCAGTGAAATAAAAAGAAAGAAAGAGCACATCATAATTTACAATTATTTTATAAACAATGACCTTCGCAATATTCGTGTTTTTCTCAAGTTGTTTCTCCATAAAATATAAAAATTTCCTCTTAATGAGAGAAACTTACCGCCCAAATTATTGTAACTTCAATTCCATTCCAATGTTACATAAAATATTGCTTATAATCGAGGAAAAGTCGCGATTTTTAAGAGATCTCTCGCAGAAATGCAAAAGGCAAGCCTGTTTGGAAGCGATAAAAAATAATCTCAAGTCCCTAAATATTTGGCGCCAAGAAACAACGACTTCCGATTCGATAAATCGCTTTTTCCTTCGCATGCGATACCCGCGGTTTTCGTGCGAACTCCGTGAACACGATCACGCGAATTTGCCTTCTGAGCCGACACGATAAGTGTCGCAGAAACAATATTCGCGCCGACGTCACGACTCCCATTTCAAACGACCCCTGACCCTTGTACCCAGCAAATTTTTTCGCAGCGTCGAAAGAATCCCGCCGCAAAATATTCAGAAAATCCTTCGAAACGTTCGTAAACGTTGCTCCTGAATATTTAAGACTCGGATAAATAATAGTTCAAGCGCGTAAATTGGCCCGAGGGTAATGAATGTTCGCAGGTAGATGAAAGTGATGGCGACCTTAGGGCGTCTGCACGGTATATTTGGACAATATTTTCAAACAGCCGCCGCAGGTGGTACACCCTCTTGATTCCTTAATCAGCTATGCAAATCATCGCCATTAGCACTTCTGTTATTGCGGTCGCCTAAACTGCCTTAGAAATGTTGAAGCTACTCCGGGAGTTCCCGACGGGAGCTCGACTCCGCCGACTCGGAAATACCCCATAGAAATAGCATGCAAATTGCGCCATTTTTTCCATAAATTTCGGAATAGTTTTTCAACGAAAGGCTCGTTCCCTTTTTTATTGGAACCACACGCCGCGTCCGCTCCTCGTAAGGAAAGCAGAAACGTCGATCATTACGGCAATTACTCTGCGCGTTGCGTTAAAAGCGCGCATTGCAAAATAACCTCGTATATAAAGAGCTACAAGCTGTTGTGCGCCGTTTTAGATAAGTAGACAGGTGTATCCCGGGAATAAATATCGTCATGAAACTCGGCTGAGAACGTTGTAAATAGACAGACAAGCACCTCGTCTAGCTTGTACGAGTGATATCATCGGCTTGTCAACAGTTCATAAATCCTCGGTCGTTAACTTTCTTTTCGTCGCGGAAAATCTCTGGAGGAAATGGGACAATGCAGAGATGAAACATTTTTGTATGTAATTTCGGATCGAGTTTATAATGAGATGGCAGCGGACTGAAATATTGCGGGACGAAAATTGAATTCAGAAGCGCTTGCCCACGTTAATGTATCGTTTCCCTCTTACGTTACAGCGAGATGCACACAGCGAAATGAATAACACGACACCCGCGTAAATTTGAAATGCAATTAGAGAATGGGCGAATTTTACGTTAATTTTGCGAGCGCTGAATACTGCTGGGCTGTTTCCGACGTCTCGAAACCGAGGCTCATTGTTACAATTACGAAAATGCAATAAACATTCCAATTTTCGGAGCTTGCGTCATATCGCCAAAGCGTCAATTATCGCTGATGAATATATCGCCCGAGTTATCGGCGCGACCTTAACGGCAATTTATAATAACTCTAATTGGAGCCTTCTCGGCTTTTATCAGCATTTCGTCCGTTCTCGTGGCACATTGGACGCTCCATTTAGACCCATAAAGCACGACATTATTCGGCTTTCCATCGTTCACAAAAATTTTGCCCCGCGGTAATTGCACGCTTGCGAAATTTGTGAAACGCGCAATAAGGGGTGAATTGCAGGTGCACTTTACGCAGTACATCATTGAAATACGACGTTTATTCCGAGTGTAATCTTCGATGAACAATTATACTTGTAATAATTGTAGATGTAACAAAACCAAAGTAAAATTCGACATTTTCACCGATGAAGTTGAAAATCCTTTCGAATAGTTTCCAAAGGGTTTTCGCGGAACGAAATGATATGCGCATAAGCGGGCAGTGTGTGTACTCGCTTGGGCGAGCGTTTCATCAAGTGGGTTCATCGGGGCCAAAGAATACTCGGGGAATGCGCCTGATCTGAAGAAGTGCCGAGTCCGCCAAAGTGAGCCAAGAGATGCCGGGACAACGGGAGTGGAAGGACGATAAAAACACGTTCCATCTAGGCATTCCCGGTCCCGCTCTCCCAGCAGCTCGCCGTCTTCGTTCAATCCCCGGCTCCTCTTCCTCCGCGCAATCCTTCGTCCCACTTCTGCATCCCCTGGCGAGCTTCTTCCTTCCTTTTTCATCTCCTCGCATCGCGGTCTTGGTCTTGGTAGGTACGGACCACGCAATTCTTTGCCTTGCGCTCGTACTTACATGGGCCGAGCATAAGCAACCGCTGCAACCACGCAGCGTGCTCTCGCTGATTAATATCCAGATCTACTACGGCAGATAGTTCTTGTTTGGATGAAGCAATTCCAGCCGGTTTTTCAGACGATATCGCGCGCACCGGCACGATATCGTGAATACGTAGAACGAGCCTCGACGAGGATTTTTTTCTTACCCCATCCTACCTTCCTCGTCCAGCCTTTGTGTGCGTTCAAAGTGGTCATGAAAGTCAACGAGGCTTAGAATTGTTCTAATCTCGAAAAGACGTTGACGATCTCGCAATTAAATGTATTTATAGAAAAGCGACGGGGGTTTTAGGGCTTTGCTTTTAATCCGGAAATGCGCGTGTTTTCTGCATTTGCTCCGGATAGTTTTACCGGAGTTTTTCTCGCTTTTCTGACTTTGCTCTTAATTTGAAATCGTAGCTAACGGGGAAATGGACTTTATGATGTTTTGTAAATTGGTCGTTATCAGTGAACCTGGCAAACTCTGATTCTATAAATATTACATGAATTTATGAGAAATTGAAGCAAATCTGGAATAACTGGACACGTTCAGGCTTGATCAGACATGATTAAACCTTATCAAATCTATGCAGATATGATTAGATCTGAATAATGTCCCCGGTAGATTTCAGTTTCACGATAAATCCGATTTGCCTTTTCGAAGAACAATAAATTTATAACAGTGTAAATGGATGTTAGGAGTGTATAGCTGACTAAGTAAATTGCGGCAAGACCCGCATTACAAAGCACCACACGCGCTTGGTTACGAGCTGAACGCCACCTTCATAAGCCAATTCCCGTCGTCGAAAAGAGACGAGTATGATATCGTAAACACTCATTTTCTCATTCACCCAGTTTCCCCATCGAAACATCAACGATGTTCGAACAATTCATCTTTCAAAGCAAAACAATAAACAATAACTCCCTGGACGAATAAATTTCCCAACAACGAAGGAAGACGAAACGTCCGAATTTGCCGAAGATAAAAGCTCTCAGAAATGCACGCCAAAGTCTGCCTCGTATTTCTTGTAAGAGAATCTGGCCGAGAAACGACGATTCATCCGAAAGTCCCTGTCAACGCGAAAACAGCACGGCTTGGATCGCTCGGATCGAGCTCGTCCGAATTTCCGAATTCTTCGCACGTACGTGAGTTCGTGCTCGGGGAAGAAACGATCAAAGTTGAAAGGGTAAGCAGGAGGAAAGCTCGAGAAATACCTGAACGATGGCGTCAGGTCCAGCGGCGCGTTGACTCACGTGGTGCATCTTGAGCCAAGATGGCTGGCGCCTTGGGCGTGGCCCTGGGATTTCGTATTTTTCGAGGACTCGGATCCCGACCGACTTTTCCGCTGAGACGGAAATTGAAGAGCGATCACTCACGGAAAATCGCGGCGTGTTTCCGCGTCTCACTTCCGGTCGCCGCGGCCCTAACGGCTTCCGACATGGACGTCGTTGTTGCGCGTCGGCCATCTTGGCTACTTGCCCCTGCTCGTCCCTCTTTCCCGATCACGAGCTGGTCCATTCGCCAGCCTCCGGCGGATTCTCTCTCTTTCTCCGGCTCGAGCACCGTATGTGTGTGCGTTCGAGGGTGCGAGTGTGTACTTTCTCGTAGCGAGAAGATTTCCGCGCTGCTCTCATTATTTACGGGAATTTCTAGAAAAGAGTTCCGCCTTTTAATTCGTCCCTCGAAGGAGCCGAAGGCGTAATGGACTTTTCATGATTTGAATTCAATGGCCATTGTCGGGGAACTTCTGGATTCCGTTTCCGAAGGCGAAAAATATGCTGGCAATGCGCTCATTGATCGGCGCTTAGAACCGAGCACGTAATAGCGGAGCCGATGCTTTGAATTCAGTTAGTTGGGAACTTTGATTTGTGTTTCTTCGCTGACTTTTAATCGGGGACAATTTTTTCCCGATTTCTTGGTTTTGTTTTGTTTTTTATCCGCAGCGGAAGGAAAAACCATTTCGGAATTTCTTTTCGGGAAAACCATTTGGGAAACGGCCAAATTTTCAATTGGTTTTTCAATTGCAAATCCGAAATAGAGAAACAAAATGGGGTTTTTGGCTGGGTATATATAATTAGATATCGGAACTGAAATTTACATTTTGGATTGTTACTATAAATTACGGTGCCAAAAATGTTGATAAATTAATACTCAAACAATTGCTCCAAAACTGAACCAAATTTTTTAATGATTTGATAAAAAAATATTTAAAATATTGATTAAAAAATATTTTTAATGCAACATAATTAATTAAATTTAATATGCCGGTATAATTTATTCAACAATGTCTTCTTCTTCACGAAAAAATATGCGCGAGTGAAAAAGTTGTACAAAATTGCTCGTAACGAACAATTGCAAATTTTAACAGTTTTTCAAAAGAAAAATTTTTATTTCTCAGTTAATTTACAGGTTCGGTCATTTATATTGTTCACAGGACTATTTGCAACAACTTGACCGTGGAATTTTGAAAAATATTCATTTTCCAAAAAGATACATGCATTTGTTTAAAGAATTTTTGACCGACTTACTAAACAAATGCATGTATCTTTTTGGAAAATGAATATTTTTAAAAACGCCACGGTCAAGTTGTTGCAAATAGTCCTGTGAACAATATAAATGACCAAACATGCAAATTGGCTGAAAAATAAAAATTTTTCTTCAAAAAAACTGTTTAAATTTTCAATTGTTTGTTACGAGCATTTTTGTACAATTTTTTCACTGGTGTATTTTTTTTCATGAAGAAGAATACATTGTTAAATAAATTATAGTGTCATATTAAATGTAATTAATTATGTTGCATTATAAATTTTTTTTCCAATCCACCCTTGCATTAAAGCATCGATCCACCTTAATGATAAAAATAGACGAAGAATCCAAAAGAAACAGGAATGTTCTTCAGAACCATTTCGAAAAACTTCGGTTCACATTTATCAATGGAATGTATTTTGGAAAAGACTTTGGCAAGTTCGATATTTTATCTGCCCCAAAACGCGTATTGATTGTGTTAGTGACTCGCATTCTCTACGTACACCCAGAAAGACGCGGCAAACGGATCAAACACACACTAAAAACGTTATTTTCGAAAGTTTACGCGGGCGACGAAAGTACTTGCAGCGTTTAAAAATACCCCGCGCTTGGATGATGCTAATGCTTTTCCAAAAGATGAATTTTCCCCGGTTAAATCGGTCTTTGTTGCAGCATTCTGCATTTTATTTTTCGAGACGAAAAATTCGGACTCGTTTAAAATAAAAAAGATGTGCAGCAATTCCACTCTTTCCGAAGCGGAATCTCAGTCAAAGGATTTTCGAGAGTACGTAAAAATCACGAGCATCGGGTTCCGACCCAAGTGGTATTTACCAAACACACGGTGCGCTTAAAAAGAGCGCTGAAAGATTCTCTCGAGAATCGTTAACCGCATATTTACATGAGGGATCGACCAAAGGGAGCCCTATACTTTCGATTTCGAGTCGATCGTATCCGAAAGCCGGCGGATAAGAAAAAGGGAATACCGTGAATTCCGAACAGCGTCTCGTGGGCTCGCGAGAAAAAAGGTTTTTCGTTGGTTCGGCCGACTTTTGTCGTGGTGGACCGTGCGAAATTTCCATGGGAAGAACTTTCGTTTCCCTTCCCCGCCGAGTTTTGGCGACCCCCACACCTATTTTCGGCCGTTCCCCTCCTCCTTTCTTTAGCGGAAATGTCCGCCCCTTTAGACGACAGTGGCGCCTCCGCGACGCTGAAATACGTCACGCAGCGCGGCGCGTCGCGACGCCTGTCATCGTGTGTCAAGTGTGCTTACGCTCCGAGAGAGCGATAGTAAAAATAACCGAGACGCTCGTGGAAATGTTCGAAAATAGATCGGTAAGTGTGAAAGGCATGTGATGAAATAGCCATGCAGTTCTGACTGCGTTTATTAAAGTCGCGCGCTTCGCAATTCGAAAGGTGGGGAAGGAGGGCGGCCATCTTTGCACCCGTCCGCGCATGCGTCGCGGCGCGATTCCTTTGACACGTGCCGACGCCGCAGCCTACTATGGACTATATCTGAATGCTGATGGTCGAATTTTAGCGCTACTGAAATGAGACTTTTACGACTCCAGCTGATGTTTATTCTGATTCGGAATGAGAATTTTCGGGGATTCGTAAAGAGTTGGTTAATTAATATTCTTACGAGCGTAAAAATGTTTATGGGATAAATAAAATGAAACGTGACTGGTTTAATTGTCGAAATTGTGACAAGATATTTGTAATAAAAGCAATTTCGAGATTTTATCGGATCCGGTTACTTTTCGAGAAGATAATAAACCATTTTATCGTGTTGTATATTTCGAATAAAATCTTTTCGCTGGAGTTGGCAAGATTTACGGTTGTTAATTGGCGCTTTTATCAATTTGGGCTATCTTTCGTCACATTTTATCGAAGTTTTCTGTGCAATTGAATAATCCGATGAATCCAATTTCAATAGTTCAATATTAATTATGGAATTTTTCAGTTCCTTCAGCGATGTTTTGGATTTAGTTGTCATTTAAACAATTATTAAACATTTGCTAAATTTTGGCAAACAGTAAAATGCAAATTTCACAGATTTTCAATAGTTAAACCAATAAAAAATTGAAAAATAAAATAATTCATGAACTTTATAGATTTTAATCGATGCAGAGTTTATTTTTAAAAAAGAATGCAATAAATGCATATTGCATTTAAAAAAATCTGCAAACTCACATTTAAATTGCAATCATGGAAAGCTCGAACTTTCCCGATTGAATATCAGAAAATTGTTGCAAATATGTCTTACTTTAGGTACAAAATTTTTAATTCATAATAATCCAACAATTCGAATTCTACGAAGTTCTTAAAAAGTTATCAGAATAAATATTTATTAGATAATAGATAAAAGGAAAGACCTGAACAATAGAATTCTCAGCATTACCATACTTTCCAATGAATTCAGTCACTGCTTGTATCTAACAGTAGTTGCACGATACTTTCTAATTTATTATACTGAGCAGCAGTCGCGATGGAATCTTTATTATTATACCACTAAAATATGCCCGTTGAATACATCTTTGCTCAAACAAAATTTCCATTCAACCACATCGAATTTCCCAATAAAAATCCTCTCAACATTCAACACAACAATCATAATTTTAATCGCGTCCAATCGCAAGTAAAGAAAAAGCAAAAATTCCGCGAAAAAGCCTTTGACCCAGAATAAAGCGATGAAGAATTGCGCAATAAATTGAGAATCAATGAATAACAGAATTGTATTTCCCTTTCGGCATTGCCGAACCCAAAGTTTAATCCAATCGATAAATTAGCGGAAAATTTATTCGCGCGTCAACGTGACATCGTACGCGCTCGTGAAGTAGGTTCATAAAGACGTGCGAGATCGGTATAAACCGCGCGTTATGTTCGCCAGCCGATCGTGAGAGACTCGAGCTAACACCAGGAGCAAAAGTGGATTTGAACGATAACGCGTTTGTTATATGCGCCAGATAGGCATTGCATTGCAATTTCACGTAATTTATTACGATGCAAACCCATCGACGTGATTTACGCTCGCGATGTATCAGTTTGACAAGATTAATATAAAGTCCGGTTTATCATATAATTAATTTCGTAACAACACGAACATTTTTCCATCCCGGCAATTCGTTAAGAAACAAAACAGCGAATTTCGAGCCGAACAGTAAACTATTTTTATCCTGGAATACTTTTCCGCTCGAAAAATACGGTTATGATTCGTGGCATGATTTGCCGGTTAAAGTGGACGCGTAATAAATGTCTAAAAACGTTTACTGCGGGAAATTGTATTAAAGTTTCAAACTATCGGATATACGAATCCTGTAACTAGGTGGACGCGTTTTTCATGCTTGCCTCTCCATTAACCTTCCGACGCGTTACATGCAGCTCTTAGACTTACTGCATATTGATCTCATCAATCCTTCTCCCCTCCTGCGTCTCATCGAACGATTTCCCCTCGAAATTTCTGGCCCTATTTATTGGGGATGTTAAAGTTCTCAAGTACGCCTTTTTAATGGAAGCCAAATGGAAGCCAGGCTCACTTCCCGACACGAGAGGGTCATTATTTTGGAAAAAAAAGCGTCATTTTCCGGAAGTTTCCGTACTGGAATCTGGAAAACATCTTCATTCGAGTAGTTTTTTTCTTCGCTCCTCGATATTTCGGAATGTTAACTATGTTTCGATTACGAAATTACTTTCTGTTTTATTTTCCAATTCACTTTCGTGTCGATTAATCGATAGCGATCAAAAGATTGATCGTTAAAGCGCGCGGTAGTAAGACATAAAAAAGAACTTTTAATTAACTCGAGAACGAAAGTTTCATTAATGAATTCTCGCGGATTATTAAATCGAGGGAGTCAATAATTTAGCGATAGATACAGTTATAGAATCCAAGTCGTAACCAGTTCCGCCGGTGCTCTGAAAAATTAAACACTCGGAGTGCGTACGGCGATGGCCTATAAGGCGATAGAAAATGTCGGCCGAATATCTTTTCGTCCGATGCAGCGCGCGAGCCTTTTACGTGTTCGGGCCGTTCTATAAAAGTTGCCTTTGTTTGATGGCCGACTAAATCGGGCTGCCAACCCTCTAATGCGTCATTACTGTCGGGTTTTACGGCTGCCTCGTATCATTTCACTTAGGTATATTGATATGGCAAACGAGTTCCCGACCTCGTCCAACGCAAACGGCGTGGCTTTCTTTAAATGCCTAACACTCGCGAGAATCATCTCCGTACGTTCGTTGATCAAAGAAACTATTTATTTTTCACCCTTTTCGTTTCATCATTTCCTGCATTTTATTCAGGTTATGAATTACGCTTGAAAATCGTAATGAAGATGGATAAAATTGAGAATCGAATGAATGAAATGAAATTTTAATGCAAAAATTAACGAATAGACAAATTAATTATTGTTTACATAGTAAAAAACTTGATGGTTTGATGATTAAAAAGTTAGTTGGCTGAAAAATGAATGTAACGCAATCTACTTCTTAGAATTTGATTTTTATTCGATTCAATATGACTTAAAATTTGAATAAAACTCTACAACAACTGTTGTTAGATGTTGCTAAAATCTCAGGTCAAAATTATACCGCAATTTGAATTTTACTGGCATTTAAAACACTGTATCAGAATTATTTTAGGATTTTATACTATATTAATGATAATAATCGAATATCGATCATTTTTTTCAGGGCTTGATTAATTTTCTTCCAAAATTTCTATATTTAAATTATTAGAGGAACAAAATTTGGTGTGACTGAAGTTTAGTTCACATTTTTTATTCCAAAAAGGATCATGGCATTTTAAATCGAGAATGAAAATTGCTTCGGTGTTTGAATTTCCAAGAGATTTGGAAAGCGACAACAAAGAGGGGAGCCCAAACGAGAAAATATTTGGACAGGTAAATCGGATGAAATTGTGCACCTTAAGTTTCCGCGCGGATCTTTATTCGCTCGTAAAAATGTGGCAATAAAAAGCGTGTACCTGCAGCAAAGTCGGCGACCTGGCTTCGACGCTTCGCCACGTTTCCCTGTCGTTGGAATTATGACCTCATTATACCAAAGAAATGCTCTTAGAATCGGTCCCAAAATTTGGCGCGACGAGACCGCCGTAAACTTCAAATAATGTCCTCGATATTTACAACCGAGATTTTCTCTCAGTTTCCCATCTAAACACTGCCGTTTTTCCACATTTTGCAAAGTGGAAAATTGCAACTCGTAAAACGTACTCGTTCAACGTTCGAAAAAACTAAATTCGACACTTTTTTCTTCTCGAAACATTAAAACCATCACAATCACAAGCCGTTCGCATCCACCCGTCGCTGGCGGGAATTTTTATCCACTCCGTACCGTCGGATCGAGCCACCGCAAAACCCTCGTAGTTTTTTGCATCACCGCCACGTTTTTTTTCGGAAAACGAACTGATTTGGAACCCGTAAAAAAGTGCAGAAGAACGTCCTGTTGAGGAAGCGTCCAAAATGTGACTAAAGTCGAGAAGAATCTTAACCCGACTCGCTAACCGAGGCTCGTCCTTGGGTCATAAAAAAGTCTACGCAGAAGTCGAAAAAATGAGGCCCTAAAACAGTCGTTCGCAGGGTTTACGAGGTCACGCAGAGAGCCCGCTGGTCGTTTTGTCTGGCTGTCGTACCCTCGCGAGTGCCCCGCAATAAACGCAGGTCACCCCGTTAAACGCTTTTTTACGGGTCCGAGTTTTTTACAACCCTTGAGGCCGCACGCCTTGTTCACCCTGAAAAGAAAAAGGCCGCAGTGTTGTAGGAAATGCGCCACCCGCCGACTCTCAAACTGCGTTTAACTGCCAGCCTTGAAATTCTTGGAGATCCCTGCAACGTCCGGCTTTTTTGAGCGAGGGACTTTTTTAAAAAAGAATCCACTGGATGGAAAGGAAGGAAGGGTGTCGATGCCTTGGCCTTGAGATAGCGCTCTTGGGCTTCTCTCGGCGACGAAAATTGTCGCCGAGCGTGACTTTTTTACGGCAGGTCTATTTTATTGTGCTCGCGGCGCAGGTAAAAAACGGGCCACCACGAGGTGCAAGGAAAACGTTGAAATAAGCGCGGTAAATGGAGGTAAACAAGGAAATTTCCGGTGCCGTAGAATTATCCTCGCTCCCCGATTTTGTCTTCGAAACGTAACGATTTCTTTTCGGTCGTAATTTAGTTTCGTTGGGAAATAACGTGTTTCCAATTGCTTTATCGGGAATGTGTTTTAAGAATGCATGCATTTTTAAGAATCTTCTCTAATTGATACAGATTTCCATTCGTGTAACTTGATTTTTACGCCGAGTTTGGTTTCGATCGTGATTTATACTCAGGCAATGACTAGTTCTGAAGTCTCGAGAGGTTATCGCGACTATTTATATAACATTTATCATCGGTACAGCTCGTTATTCATACACTGCGATATGTCTATTCGAGAAAGTCGGATATGTATTTTACGAGGCAAAATTTCGAACAAAACGAAGTTTCTTCCAATTAACTTGACGAATAAAAATGTTAATTAACAGTTTGCAACTAAACAAATAAAAGTTGGAATAGTTAAAATTCGCTTCACCTAATCTGAAGCTTCATCAAGTTTTTTAAGACGTGGTTATGGCTTATTAACGTTCTAGTTAAAAATGAATTCCCACTCATGAAAGTAAAACGGTACAGCATAACAAATGAAGCTTCCCTTAGATCAAAGGCGTCAGGAACCAGTTTTTTCTACTTTATTCGGCGACTACATGATATCAAAAAACTTAATCTATTTTAAATAACTCAGATAAATTGCCCGAAGTGCTTGAAGAAACATAGAAAAAACCCCATTACTATTTAGTGAGCCGAGCACAGGAATATTAATATATCGTCCTAATTTTGTCTAACCAAATATAACATTCGTGAAAACGAAGTAAGAAATCGTTGGCCGACGAAAGTACAAAGAAAAAACGCCCGCACGAAAATTGCACTCGCGTGCATTTCCTATCAAATAATCGGGCAGACGTGTTTCGCAGGACAATTCGTTCCTTTCGTGAAAGACAAGAAATACGCCGTCGTAGAGACTATTGACGATAGGAACCGTCGCATAAACTTATCCCGCTAAATTGCAGCAATTCGTTTCCCACACAAACTGCACGCATAAATCGCATCGAATTTTTATTTCGATCTCTCCATCGGATTAAGGTATCCGTACACGAAGTCAGCGGACATGTACAAGACGAACCACGTGAACTAGCCGGCAGCGTGATGGAAATGGCAGATTCGAGGGATAAGACCAAACGCGTACTTTAAATGACGCTCCCGGACAATCTCCGAGGTCAAGTTGAAAAACAATAACGTATGTCGTTCACGTGTGACGATAATTCTGCCGACTTTTTCCACGCGACTTTTTTATTATACTTTCGCGGGCTTGACGATTTTCGTATTCAAATTTTCGGTTTCCCGGAAGAACGACTCAAACCACGTAATCATCGTGACATTTTTAGGGGAAGCTATACGAACATGAATAACACGAAATATGATTCTCACGGTTTAATTTTGCGGCGCGTGAAAAACGTAAGTTTTGGAATGACGCGATTTTTAGAATTGGATGAAAATACAAAGCAGTCGTAGCAGTCGCAAATATCGATAGCCCGTGGATACGAGCCAGACGCGTTTAGCAATAGGACCGCTTTGGCAGGGTGGAGCTTTTGGTGCGTGGTCCATAACACGCGGCAATAACTAACCGGATTCCGTTATGCTGCTTGCCGGTCGGGCCATAGCACGTAGAATATGGGGAATCTATGGGCTCGTATCCACTACCAAACTGTGCACTAGCCAAATGGACGCTGCAATAACGGCCCGTTAACGCTAATTCGCGGAATTCTGATTGACGAGGACCGGAGGGAACTGGTCAACATCCTCCATCTACGAGCTCGTTCATTTTCTCCCTTCGATCCCTCAGCAACCACGATTCCAATTTTGTAACCTCGTTACAAAGCAAACGTCATTCCGAAAATCCAAGCATTTCGTTTCATTTAAATTCCACAAATCCTACAAATCCTTACCAAAAATATATACATTATTTTAAAAAATGAAAAGGGTAAAATTCACGCCAGAAAATGGATTCGAGCAACTTTGCAATTACGCTGTTTTTTGTTAATCGAAGAAGAATCTCTGGAAATAACTTGAAAGGGATGTAGTGTTATCTATTTTCCCCGAGGGTCCGGATAAAGATGGCCAGTCGGCATTGGCTAAACGCGTTGCGGCCTTTCCCCTCGTGACACCAAATATACGAAAGCCCTGTAAGTCGTGTAATGTGGTGACGATCAGGGATAGTCGGATGTAGGATGACGACCCTGCGACTGTTCCATCCTTTCCCCCGAAACCTTGACAACTGCTGTCCAGACTGATTTACCGTTTCGTTTCCCCTGCTCGGGACCCTCCGATGGTCTTCGTGGTTCATGGTTTCTAGATCACGTCGTACCATGCGAATGTATTTCAATGTGGTGCGGATACCGAGCGAATACGCGCACCCACACATCCACAGGCAACAAAAGGGATCACGAATTGGAATCTAACGCGAAATGAGGTTTTTCCCTCGCGAGAAATACCGATAAGAATAGCCGCTGGCGGGTGCGAAAAACTGGGGAAAAAAATAAATATCACGACTTCCACAAGTTCCGAAACTTTATTCCTCCAAACGATCGAAGTTTTTGCGAGTTATATTATACGAGTGCATTTAAAAAACGCGAGTCGAAGCGCGATAATTCAGCAAGGGAACACAACTTACGGCGCATGAATGAAAGAAGGAATTTCATTTTACATTTCAGTATGCATGTGTACGATTGGAGTAAATGTCTTGTAGGTCAATGTACAAATACGTGATATCGTAACGTACAATATCGTGTCTCTGAGTCATAGGGAAATGATTAATACTTATCATTCCACATAATCCACTCAATCATTTTCACCGTTTGCAAAGCGCAAATTTAGCGTTTCCTAGCCTGGTGTTATTTATTGCCCATTAAGTAGTAACTTATTCACGTTGTAAATTCGAATTTACCGCGTGCGCGAGTTATTCATGCACAAACTTGGTAGTAGGGGGTTACAGGATACGTACTCCGTAAGAGAAACAAGTGAAACTAATACCGATCCTTGTAAAATAAATCGATTTAACGAGTCTACTCCGGACAGATTTATCTCGTTATCCAATTTATGATACTTTCTATGTTTATATTGATGAACGAACATTTTTCACTTTGTAAGAACGCACGCTGCCTTGCCCAGTTTGCTTTTCGACTTCTGTACAATTTCCATCAATTATTCATGCGGAACTATCGATTATCATTTTAGGATCACCGGGGAAAAATGGAAGAAGAATTCGAAAGGAATGTAAGAAGATTTATTTGGCTAAAAAGCACAAAACAAAGGAAAGATAAGCGAATACCTGTTAAACCGGTACCGCCATCTTGCTTTTACGAAGATTTACTTTGAACTTGGTCTCCTAGATCTACATCGTTTCTTACTTATGAACCCCAATCTGTATCTTTACAACCTCGGCGCAATATCTTTAAACTATTTCCCTCTCAAATTTGGAATTCCGAAGTAAATTTAGCATTTTTCGGACAAAGATCATAGTTTTCACGGCAAATGCAACATCGTTATTAGATACGCTGAAAACAAGCGTTTATAATGGGTAATAATGCGGCGATACCTTATCGAGCGTTATAAAATTAAATTGCAATAAAAACTGTGTAACGTATCATTATTAGATATGTCAAAAATATTGTCGTTCCATTCACCCTCGTAAACGGCCATTTCAGGATAGCCGCCGGGTGCAAATTAGGACCGAGATCGCTGGTGGTAAGTGCGTCCCTATCGCTGAATATTGCGGGATAAGAGACCGGACCCAATTAAAACGCTAATAACAAACCTCGCCTGACGAGCTGCGTCTCTTCAGTAGTACCAGCGTGCACGCGCAACTTGTTAAACGCACACCTCTACCGGTTTTTCAACTATTTCGTATCTCTTTGCTCGCTTTTCAAAAGCGGCTCGGGCTTTTTTTGCGCTTCTGGAAGAAGAAACGTTTACCCCGGAAAAAATGCGCGAATAAAACAAGAGTGCATTTTCGTTATTGCTCGTTGGTTATTGGGTGTAGAAATAATTGGAATTTGATTTATCGCCGCGTTTTACGGCGGGGTTTTACAGTAGCTTGAACGAGCGAGGATTTTTGTTCGCCAAGTATTTTATGAAGTTCGGAGCGGCTCATAACACTCGTACAAATGTCACTCGGCAGCCACTTCGACAGAGTGTATAACCCTCCAACCGGTATGCAGCGTGCTGCTTTCTCGGTTTCGACTGACCCTTCGCTAAACCCGAATTGTGGAGAGATTTGTCCAATTTTACCCCAAGAATACACGGTAGCACATGGCAAGGAAAAATCTTCAATGCTCTACTTTACTTTTATTTTCTTTGGATGACTGAGATAATTGCCAAGTTAAAGAAGTTGATAACAAACATTTCCTTTGACAAAACAGAGACGAAATTTGAATGACGTTGTCACGAATAACTAATTGCTTGTTTTTAATAAATTTTCCCCCAGCGAATGTTATTTTTGTTTGTAAATTTAAAAAAAGCTTCTTCTATTTCCTCCATCTTTATTTGGATGATGAAGTAACAAAATGAATGTGTTTATGAATATACAAACAAATGAACTATCCAATTTATTAATTTGTAAACGAATTAATAATTTCGTATTGGAGAAGTTGAACTAGAAGGATTTTATTAAATGGCTATGGAAATTTGATTATAATTTGATCAAATTAAACTTTCTTCAAACAAGAAAGTATTTGAGTTTTTAAAAGCACAGCATAAAAATTACTCGCAGAGAATTTCGTCAAGTAAAATACCGAAGAAGACAATTTATTCTGCAGTTTTGATGGTACAGTGACGATACTACAAATCATAATAAATATAAATTTGAACAAAGTTTTCGAAATATTACATTTCGATCATAATTTGATAAAAATCTGAGCCCAGTTTAATTCAAATCCAAGTCACATTCTGTTCAAAGCCTAATTCCATCGGTATTTGAATTTCAATCGAATTTTAACTGAATTAATTAAACTAAAATTCACCTTTATCGCAACTGTTCATTTTTATCCAAACAATTATAGATAAAGTTATTAATATTTGCATGAATGATCAAATAACACAATACAAAAACGTTTTTCTCAGAGAAGTTAAGCAGTAGATAAAAAATGGCGTTTAAAACCGAAGAGTACTATAATTTTTTCTAAGATGTCTAGTATCTAAAGCGTAAAAATAGCTAAAATCTGATATGACAATGCGCGCAATCACGAGCGTACTGAAATGTCACGTAAATGCGGTTAAGGTAGGCATAGGTTAGGTGCAGTGAGGAGATCCCGGGGTAGATAAAAGGGAGAAAATCAGCGGTGCACGTGCAGGCTGTACTCGGTGCATCGTACTTCTTGTCGTGCGTTGGACTACGTCTCTCAAATACATTAATCACCATGTCGGTGTACGCATCGCTTTGCTCGGCCTCGACTTGCCCGGGCGTTTACCGCGACCATCCTCGACTACACGAAAAACACGTTTGCCATTAAAACGCATCGGAAATGTACGGTTGACTATATTTTTTACCCGATTCTCCAACCAAGTGAATTTAATTTCGCTAAAAAGATCCTGGGACTTTTTCTTCGCGACACAAGTATTTTAAAAAATCATTACGCTCTACAAAATCAAGATTATAAAACAAAAAACACAAACGTAACCGAAAAGAGAGCGAACTTGTGAAATCAACACGTGAAATAGAAACGGGCCAAGGTTTTTTCTTCATAAACCACCGCCTCTGCATCTCCCGCGTTTTTCATTCGTATTCCAGTCAACATTTTTAAACATTAACGTCAGCATTGCGTGCAATCATTCACGAGTAATTCGCAGAGTTATTTGCTCCGTCGCCCTTCTCTTCCATTTTACAGAAACGTTCAAGTTTTTCAGATCGAAAAACAACAATAGCCAGGACTCCCTGTTTCTGGCAATGGCGTATAAATAGAATCCAGCCTCCCAAAGACGTCTCAAGGCCGAGGCATCTAATCTCATTTATTTGGATCACAAAGTCCTGCTCGAACGCGAGAAATTAAATTTACGAAAGACCATTTCGAGTTTGAACTTTGCGCTGTGGGCACAAAAAGTCGATTTCCCCGTTCGCAATACGCGCAAAACTGCCTAGAATGTAATTACGTATATCGCTATGTCGCAGCTCGATTTACATCACACGGGGTCTAGATACAGTGAACGCAGCTGCTTTGCGATGAATAATTCAAACGCAGCGATGGCACGGCTCTTGTGAAGCTCGCGCATTCCTGTGTGCGGTTAAGTTTACGAGTGTAAAAGCGCGGCTTGTGCTGAATGTTGCCGAGCCAATGAGCTCGAGATGAGTTATCGAGGCTTGCTTCATGATATTAAGTTTGTCGCCGGACGCTTAAAAACGCGCTCCCTCGGTCACTCGTTTCCTCGACGGCGACAACAAGGATGGCAGGTGGGTAACTCGTGCTGATAAAGAAATGAACGCGTGGATTTCTGAGTTATGGTCATTGTTCAAACGAGGCTCTCGCCATTTTCAATTATCGCACGATGTTACCGGGTCAATCTGCGACGAGATATAACACGAAATGGCTTTCAGAGAAAGATAAGACGAATCGTTGAATCTTTGCTTCGTTAAAAGAATGAATCAATTATTGCATGATGCATGAATTTCATGAAAGTGTTCGAAGTATAAACAACTGGGCATCTAGTATTTCGATTTTTGTGACCGAACAGATCGACTACTGGAATCTTGGAACCCATGAAACAAAATCTGGGCCTAAGCTAGGTTCAATATTGGGTAGGGCTGATTTTTACCTTGATCCGGTCTTGATTGAACTTGAATCAGAGTAGAAATTAGACCTTATCTGAGTCTCAATCAGGCGTGCTTGAGATTTAGCCTATAGTTAGGAAGCTAATTTTTCTACACTGGAATCCATTTGTTTTAATGACCTAGGCACGATGTAAACACTCTCCACTTTCATTCTACCATCAATTTCCCTGTTTGCATTAGGGGAAGAACCCAGAATTAATGTTCTGTTCACTTTACTTAATTTCTTAATTTCCAAAGTTTCGTTGAAAATGTCAGACGAAATAAATGATAAAATATTGTGCATTGTCATCAAGAAACAAATAAACATATCCAAGGATTGACCTAAATACCATTACTAAATCAACATTCGTCCTCATTTCTCCGAAACCTGATGATCGTCCATCATAGACTACAGGGAAATTAAATTAATCATTCATTTTCAAGGAATCATAATGGAAAACCATTTTCGCAACGAAACAAGTCCGAGTCAACGAACCAAGCTCAATTTCCCCTGAAACTCGATACGAGAAACAAAAACTCGATCATTCCAGTAAGGGCCTCTTCCTCAATCAAGCCTCCCATTGCTCAACACGCGATACTTTACAGGCTCACTTCGGACGTTCAAAAGCGACCAGACACCTCGCATCGCAGCATCGGCCAGCGATACGAGCCTCGCCTTGGGCGGTCCCGCGATAAACAGTCAATTCGAGATGGTCGTCCTCGCGAATAAATCCGGCCAGACCGGCTCATCCGTCCTGCGGCTCGTGTGAAATTGTATATTGTAGCATAGGTGAACCACCTCTGGCCGTCAGAGGCCAAGCTTCGTTATGTTCGTTGTGTCAAGAAGCTACGAGGTGATAGACTTTCTCGGCAAGAGAGCCGGCGGTAGCAGCCACAATTCTCGCCGTCGCCATCTAGAAAGCGCGCTCGGATCATATTCTTAACGAGAGTACTTTACGAGGCGGAGAACCTTTATCTACGACGGGGTTGTTGGCGTTATCCAAACCAAACTGTAGAGGAGGCCTTGATGTATCTCGCACTTAGTGCGCTTTATGCGCTTGCGTGCATACGCCGCGAGTATGTGTCTCGCTCGTATCTCATTGTCATGTGCTATAATGTTGCACCGCTTCTTATCCGCTCGAAGCAACGCGATGCAGAAAAAAAACAGGAACAAAAATCCAATCGATTAACCCTTCTTCATCTCATCCTTTTGATTTTCGATGATTATTTATTTAGCACCTCCTCAACTTCTCGTCGCGTTTTAACCGGTAGCTTGGCATTTCCGACGATCCCTTATCAGCGGTGATAAAGCCTTCTAGGAATATCTCCATCGAGATCGAATCTTGTGCCATCTCCTCTCTCGCACCTTGCGAATGCGAGTGGAAACATGGGACTGGCGAGCGGAGTCCCAGCCCACGATGACCGGGACTATGTTACGCAAAAAGTCCCCGATTATCGCGACAGTGTTTCGCCGTAATGGCGCTCGCGGTTCTCCGATTACCTGAGACGAGAGGGGAGAGTAACACGTAGCCCTGGCGAATAAATGGAGAGCGGATAACGAAGGTACAAGAGTACGAGGATGGAGTGAGTGTCGTTGGATCCCTTCCCGAAGGCGGAGGGAGCGCCGTGAGCGATGTCCTGTTGTTCCAACGCTCGCTGAATCGTCGGAGCCCGAGTACATACGCGATATGTGCCTCTTGCATGTATGCAAATCAACGAAGTCGTGGGCATATATATTCGTGGGATCTTACCTTCCCGAGTATATTCCAGATTCAATAAGTTTCTGTAAAGCAGATATGTCCCAGAAATCGACGTTGCCGCAGGGAGATTAACGACAAGATTATTCTTTAGGCCTGAGCAGATCTAGTTCTTATAAGATTTGATTACTTGATCAGATCTGAACTATTTCTTCCATACTCGAAGAAATATGTTATTGGCTCGAGAAATTATGTGAAATTTGGAACATTGGAAAATGCTCATCGTTTGCCCTCGATCTTAAATTCTTTTGGTCAGAGGGCTGTAACAATGTAAGCCGAATAATTGCGTTTTCGTAGGACTAGGGAGAAGAGATAAAGCTAGCGAAACGTAAGCTGATAAAAACTTGAAGGACTAACGAGCATGCACGCGAAGAACAAGTACGAGACCACCCGGCGCGATCGTGCGCTTGTTCGCTCGACGAGATAGGTCACCGAGCGCGGTATTTCTATTCGGAATTACACGGGGAGAAAGAAGGGATTTCGCAGTCATTTATTTTTCTGGGATCGGTGGGCTTTTTTGCATTGACCCCGCGGACCCTGCGCGCCAGCGGGGTTAGAGCATCCGAGAAGGAACCCGAGGCCAGCGTTTCTACGGTGGCGGGAACGGATTCGAGAACCGAGTTATTTTCTAATGCCGGCACATCGGGGTAGCTTTACGACGCAATAAACCGACATCACAACATTGAGGACTGCCTTATGCGGCTGGATGGCGTGTCGCTGGCGCGAACGCTCCCACTTTGGATAATGGATTCACACGGCCGTAAAATTAAAGGCGCGGACAAATTTACGAGCACGTATCAATCGCTCAAATCGTTCGCGGAGATCGCAAACACGCGCCGCGATACGGAAGTGCTTCTACAGTGTCACGATTTTCTTCCTCGCTCGAAAGAAACTGGAAAGCTCCGGGTTTAGAAAAACGACGGCCGTTCTTCGCCGCTATAAACGCCATATTTTATAAGCGTAATGTTCTATAGAAATATCGGATTTTATTATTCAAGCGTTGCTTCGCGAGCGTCATTTTTTATTTGGAGAATGGTCTTTGGTCGATTATCTTAATAAGAAGACAGCAGAAGGATTAGAATTGAGGCATTCTCGACGCCTCGCGAAGATCTAAATTGGAACGGGTTACGAGATCCGAGGATATAAACAGGGATGGTGTGTGCTGCGTAGCGAGGCATTATGGCCGCCGTTCTTCGGGGGGGCCTGGAGGGTCGAGGCGTCGAGGTGCGGCGGAAAGGATGGGATCGAGGACATCCATCTTCTCCCACCAACTTATGCTCGCAGCCTCTTCCCATCTCGTCCGCCCGCCTTGTCCCACGGGCTTTGCTCACTCTCGCGAACATACATCTTCGAGGCCCCTAGGAGAAAACGCCACGTCGTCTTTTGTCCTTTTAGTTCGCTTAACTTTGCACTTCTGGAACTTGCGAGACGTATAAACTCGAGTCCGAGCGCAAACATATAGATTCGGATTATCAGCCATTATCTCACTATTTACGAGATCCTACGTCGATCCGATCGTACGGGTTTCGCTGCGTAAAATCATTTTCTCGAGTACCAAGTGAGCCTTGATTGAAGAAAGAGAAATCATCACGGTTGCTTCCATTTCCAAAACCTCGTTTCCCTCGACCTGCTTTTCGATCGTTCTAATCGAAAAGCCAATGTCGAATCAATTTTCGTTACCGTCGAGACACTGATTTAAATTCTTTATTCGATCGACTTCCTCTTTCCTTCGTAAACGATCGGATGTTCTTTCACGGTTGCCGTGCGCGACGATGGTCGTTGATTAATTCACGATTGGTTACAGCGAGTTATGCCGCGATCGGCTATCCGCAAATTGCCTGCTCATCGCGTAATAGCGGCGACGTGCCGCTGCAAGATCGACCTACCAGACGCGCGGCGCTGCGCGCATAAGCGCAACCGATTTTCAATCGACAACCTCCGGGCGTTTTATTGCGCCGCTAATACATGCTAAAAGCGTTCAATCTGTTATGATCATCGATCGCTGATAAACCGTATCAATAATCATCTACGCCACTTTTTGTCACGTTCGCATTAATCGCGGAATTAAGTTTCTTTGCGTGCGTTTTTCTTCGCTTTTGAATTTTAATCGCGCGAAAACATTACGTTATGATAATAACGATTGCTCTGTTCATTCGGGTAATGAATTATGATGAAAAGTAACAAATCATTATTCGAATAAAATTGGAATGAAATTCGATAGTGGTTTCAGGAAATTATACTTTGATTCGAATCAATATTTTATAGTGATTGAATATATTTCTCCGAAATTCGTGCGGAGACATGATATCTACATAACGTTAGCATTAAATCGGCGATAATCTAAAGTGATGATAACGGAGTGCGAATAACTCATTTATTTATTACGGTTCTTTTTCGCAAGGAAGATATAACGCCGGGAATGATGCAAATTTCGTGTTATTTTCTTTCCCTGAGTTATTTTGCCCTCGCGGTATCGCTCGTCATGCGTCACGACACGTTGTTATTTTCCAGTTGGCTTTCCACTTGCAATGGATGCAGTTTAGTCAACATTCGGAAGCCATACCATTTTATCACGGCCATTCAAACCCCATTGGCCGTGCAGTAGAGATACCGCACATATCTATATATATTTCTGCTCTGTATCCTTGGCACATACAGGGTGCACGAAGTAGAACATTCGCAAACGAACAAATTCAATACTGTTAAGCTCCCATCCACTCTTCATAAAAACGTTTCGCGACGCACGCAAAAATGATAGATTAAAAGTATTTTCCGAGTCCCGGTGATGATGACTTTGCAATTGGGTGGGACGAACTGCCGCTGGGTATTTACCGTATAACCAACTGGGATTACATATACTTTCTATCTTCGATGACATCAAGATAGTAAACGAGATTCACGAGCGGCATAAGGCAACCCTTTTATTACAATCACGATTGCAGCGATCCTTCAGACATGCTCGCTCATTGTGCAACAAACGCTGATCGATGCAATTGTGAGATTATTCCACAGGAAGTGCATCATCACTGGAATCAAGGTAAACCCTGCAAAGTACCACGCGATGCATTGAAAAGATCGTGCTTTGCAAATTTTTCAAAAGTGGCAGCTATTCAGCGATGATTTCCGGCGCGAGGAATTTCAGATTGTTCTTTACCGTTGAAGAAATACGAATGTTTATCTCGACGTCAACGTACTTGTCGCCGAGAAACTCGGGATTACCATGCATTTAAATAAAACGGCGATAAAAAATTAGCAAATATAATAAAGACTGGCGAAATCAATTTGAGGCAATCAATCGAGTTATGCAAAATATAAGAAGGGGCGATTGGAATTTAGCGTACGACATTTTTTCACGCTTGACATCATGGATGCCGAACGTCTCGAGTCACTTAAGCTAATCAGCATTAACTGTTTTGCAAGGTCTTTTTCTTGCAGCGGGGTCCGCTCGAATAAACCCCAGTCGATTCCGTTTCCTCGTTTCATTCAACTTTCCTGTTTACATTTCTCCGAATCAGATTGAATCCTGGCGAGCAGTCGTTACGTAAGCTCGAACAATTACCTATGAGAACGAGGATAAAGCTGGAGCGTCGGCCATGATGCTGCTGCGGTCAAAGAATTCCTAGAAGGGGATTCGTGCTCAAGGTCGACGTGTTGGTTATCCCAAACAAGACCCGGGGTTTCAGTCGATTCGACTCGATGAGATTCCGCGGTACCGACGATGGAGCCACCGTCATTAAGGGAATGTTTTACGATCTCACATTTATTTCGTGAACAAGATCACGTTTACCATTTTCAAAGTAATGAAAAGACCTGGAATTGGTCATTTCATTGACTCGTCATTTTGTTACGCTGGGACAATTACAATTCTTCTCTTGTCCCTGAATGTTTGCATTCAATCTCAGCGATGAGGCGGTAAATGATGTGCATTATTAAACGCAGAATAAGAAATGAAAATAAGAAGTGAATGCTTCGTTGAGCTGGAGCTACGTTTCTTCCATTTCCGGCAAAAAATTGCCAAGCAGACCATTGTTCCATAAACGAAGACTTAAATTCTGTGCATCTGATACATGTTTTCCAGCGAATGTATCAAAATCTCATCCCGTCCATGAAGCCATGAATCAGGTGGGATCGACGGGAGCGAATTCCCGGAGCGGAAGTCGCCGGATCGCAAATTCGAAAAATCTTTTCCGTAAACGAGAGAAGACGACTGACAAGTGGGTTTGCCGAGGGGGTCGAACGGAAGGACGGCGGGAAGAAAGCCGAGGTGGTATTTGCGCAAGGTAAACGGTTCAAACGTAAAACGAGCGAGGAACGCGGTGCGAGGGATAGAGAAGGATAAAGGAAAGACGAAAAGCGTCGAGGGTTTGAGGTTTGAAAGGGATAAAGGAAATGGCGCGCGTTACGGGGAAATGGCGCGGAAACCGGGGATAGTGACGGGCAATGGGAGAGCGACCGAATCTCCCGATCCGAAACTCGAAGCAGTCGTATAAGGAAGATGGCCGATGTCTCTGTCCTCGTCGTGCGTTGATTCGAAATCGTAGGTGAAAAAGAGATGGAAAAACTTACCAAGGATACCTTATTCGAAGGAGCTTGCGAATGGATAGTTGAAACTGGATGGACCAACGTCTTCCTCTTGCTTTGCGAAAATACCTCGACTGCTCCGCTGCCGACGATAGAATTCCTATCGCTGCGCTGATAAAAGCCTTCTGCAACTAATGGAACGTGGAAAATATCGTGATGCATTGGCTCTGCAGGTTAATGATTGGACTGGACTCGAGCTGTTCTTCGCAATTATTTCTTATCAGACTTTCAATGTCGCAGAAATTAAATTGAGGGGAAAAAATTGTGGCGTCGTTGCTTCTGGGATGAGTTTACCATAAATTAAGACGATTTACGATAACGTTTTCATTTTGTTCGGGTTTATTTATTGGTCCTATAATTCGTGAATTTTTGTAACCAAAAAACATTCTCGCATTTGTCATGGGAATATGAAAGAGCTGAGAATTCATTAAAAATGAAGACATAAATCGAATCCAGCGAAACCCGCAGCCTTTTTCAATTCCAGACTTCGGCGTTCGGATTCCGTGGTTACTTCATTCAATGAGCGTGCCGGCATCTACCGGAATCAACAACAACTCGACATCATCGATTCGATTCCTAATCAGTTTACCTGATAAAAAGAAATCGTTCCAAGACGATGATCATTAAAGCACCAAAAGAACTCCAAAAACCCGGAATTATTTTTCGAAATTTCTCATCGTTCCAGTTTTTAATCTCATATCGTAACCGAGAAACGCAAAGCATCTTTTCCATTAAATCGACCAAAATTGCCACGATTTTACAGGTACTTTAAAAGGTTTATAAAAACCGACCGATTGGCCCTCGATTTCAGATGTTGACAATTATCCTCAAAAGTACGCGATGGTGCGAAATTTCACAGGCATTTCATTTTCGGGAGATCGGGCGTCCATTATAATTTGCAGAGAAACGCGCGCTGAGTGTATTTTGCATTAATAACAGAGCAGCGGACGCGACTGCCTCGGATCTTTGAGCGTAATTTGTGGCCGAGCGATTGGGCCATTAATGTACGTGTTTTCGATCGTCGTGTACTTCTCACGTCTTTACCACGCGAGGCACTTTCTTCGATTTTGGCCGCCGGAGACTTAATTCACGCCGGAAGGAAATGCGTGGCTCCGCGCGAAACTTGTTAGCGTCGAATTCACAGGACTGGGTGAATTAAAAAAACGAGGCGATGAGTTGAAATTAATAAAATGGCGGATGCAGAAAAAACGAGCTGCAGAAAAAAGGCGGGCGTTGTTTCTAAAGACGGGGGGCTCGTAACGAGCCACTGTAAACGGCGATAGATTGAATTAAGATTGCACCGGGCTCTCGCGGAATAAGCCAATTATGAATTAATTGAGCGTCTGCTCGCTGCTTTAATATCCATTTATGTCTTAACAATGCAGTATGTACTGCTTATCCGTCCTTGCGCTTATGCATTTTGCGCGCTTTGTATCGATTTTAAAATTTTAATATCCTTGATAATGCAGACTATTAAGGGGAAAATGCGCGCCTGTTGACTCGAAATTGAATCGTCGCAGCGATGAAATTGATGCACTTTTATCAGCGACGCGCGGAAGATTATGAACGTTGCGAAAATTGCAGCGATCATCTCCCGGCTTCTGAAAATGTCAAATAAGGTTTCGAAGTGTTGGGTTAATACGAAATTACTGGAATTGCGGAACTCGTTACACCATGTTTTCCTCCGTGCAATTGCTTTGGTATTCAATTCGGATAAATTCAGCATTGATGCGAAATTTTATTTCCATCACGTTTCGGTTCCACCTTGTGAATTGTTACAATTTCTGGTGCTGCCGAAACAGTTTACGACGCAGTCATCCATTATGGTGTCTCGTATTATTGCTCCCCACGGGGACTAGGCCGTTTGTGTCATGTCACCAACTAATTTGTCGTAAATGAACGTACGATTACCGTTCGAGCAATTACACGAAGTCTGTTTTAGAAGAATTTTACATCATCGCATGCGTTCCATATTTGTACCGCATTTTTAAATATCACAAATATAAATTACGACAAAGTTCATTCGCAATGGCGCACGTTCCACATAGTTATATGCGTGCACCGAAGAAACTTCTGATTAAACGAACCGAGAAGTGAATTTTTCACACCAAAATTGCTTTTACAAACGTTGAAAGATTTCGGACCAAAAATGTTCACGATAAAGTAACTTACATTGTGGGCCGACACATATTCCAGCCGGCAAAATCTCACATCCTTTGTACTTCGTTTCGACGAATTCATTTTATGTGATTTTTATGACTAGGCCATTTTTCCAAGGCGTCCATTCATGTTTTCCGTCGCCATCTGGAAGAAAAATGCATTCGAAATAAACTCCCGGACACTGCATTATTTTCCATTATTTCCTCAAACAAATTTCATACTATCATTTCGAAAGTTATAATCCAAGAAATTTTCACGGAAAGGCAGAGTTATTTGTGAGACTTTTCAGGCCCCGAACAGTAGTTGGCAAAGACTGTCGTGCCGCGTCGTAAATTAGAGCCAAGGTTGTATTTCAAAAGTCGAAACCCTTACAAAAAAGGAAGAAAAAAGGAAGAGAAACAGGACAAAAGTCTTCGGCGAGGTTTGCGTGGCAAAAAGGGTCAGTATTGTTCCAAAGTCAGCCCCCAGGAATCTCCGAAAAAACTGCATTTGGCCTTCAATTTCACGCCGCGCGGCTAAAAAACGGCCTAAACGTTCAAACGGCGAAATGTCGAAGCAGTACCCCGAAAGGACCTTCTTATGGCGGCACGCTAAACTCGTAAAAAAATGCGCAAGGTCAAGGCGACCGATGGCTCTGACAGCGACGAGCGATTTTTACCATTCAGAGGCAAAAGGAACCCCCATAAAACTCGGGCCGATAAAAGTTAAATCTGTTTGATAATCTCGGTAGTAAACATGGATTCAAATTGGGCTGTAAATTTACCGGCAGAAACAAAGGAAGATAAGTAACTTAATAATGTCCAAAAAATGGCTCCATAAAAACAATTTACGTCTCGTAAACAGCAATAACTTTCTCGTAATTGATTGTTAGACAATTGGACTTTACGATCCCTGAAGAAAATTCCGATTCTATCGCCTTTCTAGTTCGTAGAGATGATAATTGAGGCAATCGAATCGCGTTTTATGTGGGTCACGTTTATTATTTCGCGATTTTTTCGGTTCTCAGCGCCATTCGAAATCGTCGAGTGTCACACCCGTTACATTCGAACTCACGCATTGAACACGTGTAGAAGAGGTCGCTCGCGGAACCATGTCCGAGATGTATAGGCAATCTTGCAAATGAGAATCGTGAGTAACGGCGAACGTTAGCGCCCCCGCTATCCTGCTGCCTCTCGGCGAAAGCATATATATACCATGTAAAAAGTATATGTACGATTATAAGCGCGGCTGTGTGTACGTACATACGAAATGTCCTCCGATAATGGCCGACTATCGATACCCCTTTGCACTAGCTGGAACGTGCGCGATTTAAACTAGATCCTCTTTTCTTCGAAACGCGTTTCGAGGTCTTTCGCGCGGTATCTAAATTATATGCAAAGTGACGCCACTCGTGAAATTAAAAAGCTTTTTGCAGCGAATGTGGAACATTCGCAATGCGGCGAAGCGAATTATGTCCAAACGCAGCTGGAAACTTTTGGAGCGCAAAAAAGTGTGAACTTCGGGATGGGAATATGAATTCTTTCCCGTGAGATTACTCGCTGCCCAAAAACGAAATGAAATAAATTTCAAAAATTTCAATTTCTTCATATCGTTACATCGACCTTTGCGAAGTTCGCAAGTTTACTTTTTCATTTTTCTAATCGAATTCTATTCCATATTCAAAAGTCATGGGCTTGCCTTGCAGGAAGACAATTTCATTCATTCATTTTCGATACAAAAAAGAATTTCTTCTTTGCGGTAAATTAAAAGTCTTTTGGAAACAGAAAAACGCGAAATAAAATTGAGAAACATTCCCAACCTCTCCCTAACATAATCGGCATTCCAAAACGTGGCAGAAACAGTATGGAAATTCGTGATTCCAGCGGAATTCAAAGACCGAAGTATTTACGAACGTCGTAGCTGAGTAGAAATCGAGATTTCAGGCGAGCCGAGTCGAAAAGGACGTTTATCGACGAGAAGATGGGAAGGTGCTTTGCATGGGCGCGCGTTGGTGGTGGCACGATTTCCCTCTCGGAACAGGAAGCTCGTGGGCGCAGAGGATTGAAACGCCATGGCGCATCGCGGCGTCGCATGCCGTGCAGCCTGCAAGCCACATTGCTCCCGTGTATCCCATGTACGTGTGCGTGCGAGAGCTGGTGTGGGAAGGATACGACTGCATTGGCCATTGGTTGCTGCAGCAATGGCCTATTTCGTTCGAGAGTACGACCCATTTCGCTCAAAAGAGCCGTCCGTTTCAGCCTTCCTGCGAGCGAGAAGAGGTGTAAGCACTCTTTTGCCATGACTTCCTACGGGACAGCGACAACCGACTGCACTCTACCTTCTTGCGGGGAAGCAAGCCAAATATAGAATTTCCTGGCTTCAATTTCCCTTCAAAAATACTTCAAACAAACGCCATTAAGGTGGCACTTCCACGGAAATCAGTGCTCAACAGGAAAAATTATTGCAATGCTATTGACTATGTTTTCAGCAATATTCTGAAACGAATCTCATTTTTCCCTGTTTTTTATGTGGCGTTATTTAGATATTTTTTGCGAGGAGTTTCGATGCGTTTAGCGCGAGCTAACGCGTGTGTGTGTACACGACTTGCCACAGTTTATGCCAGGCATTATCCTGACATTACCTGCCACTTCCCCATTTCCCCAGCCCTGAAAAGCCGCTCACGGAAAACCTGGTTTCCGACGGGAAAACCCGCTCGTTTGCCGTGGCCTCGGGGAGTGATTAATGGCCCGGGATGAACCATGTTGGCTGATAGTTAATTAATCAGATATCCGCGGTATTAGCGGTGACGCACTTCGAACAGTCGTACATGGCAATCGAAACACGAAATCCGCTGTCAGCTCGCCGCGCGCGATTTATGATTTTACATTCGTATCTTCGTTGGGAACAGGCTCTGCGGCAACTATTTTTTCCACTAGAATTTATGTTTTTCAATTTATTTGGGAAATTAGATTCGATAGGTCAGAAGACACAGGGGGAGGATTAAATTTACGCGGCCCTTTCATTTTCACGAAATGGAAAATCATAAATATGGGCGTTCGTATTCGGAAGAGCGCTTTTTTTTGTTCCCGTTTCGTTGCGTTTTTCGAATGCGAATCAACGGAAATGACTCGATTTACGACCTCGAGTCCTTTTCCTGAACTTCGAAAAAAGCAAGCTGATTGTTCGAAGTTCAAAAAATACTTACGAAAACCAAGAAAAACTTGCGCCCCCGTAGAATTTACGCCACACATTCCACGTGCGTCATAAACGGAGACACAAATAGTGTCACATTTGAAAGGGAAAAAAAGGCCGTTATTACGCCTTTTTTCTCGTGTCATTTTTTACACGGCGATGGTTTCTGCAAAGTTTCAGAGGTAATTCGTGTGCGATGGATGGGGGAGAAGTTGGCGCGATTCGATGCTGCGCGATGCGAAGGAAGGGACGGGGCTCGGGGTGAACGAGGGCGCGGGGTGTACGAGAGTCATAGATGTGGGTGTAGACGTAGTTGCCGGGCTGATGTCCGAGGGGCAGGGGATGCTGGCGACGGCAGTAGCGACGGCAGTTGAGGCGCATGAGCACCACTTTTATTGATTCCGTAACTGCCGCCATGATACTGCCGATGGGATCATGGTAGGGGGATGACGAGAGAGAGAAAGAGAGAAAGCGAAAGAGAGAGAGAAAGAGAGATCGGAGTGCGAGCCGTCAGGGGTGGCCGGAGGTGAGGCTGATGGGGTGGAAACTTTGCGAAGATAAAAAGGAATGAGGATTGCCGCCGAGCTGAACAAACTCGGGGTGAGCACTTCGGAGGAGGGAATGAAGAGGACTCGCGACAGGCGTATCAACGTATCTTATTGCAAATAAAAATACACGGCGCAAGTATGAATAAAATTATGGCGCAGGAAAGACCGTGTGAATAACGAGGCGCCGGACGGGACGTGGACCGGCGACACATTCAGCTTATCGCGCCATAAGCGTATCTGTTTATCTGGGCTCTCTTTTTATTGCGCACTTGAAATTATTAAGCGATTTCAGAGAAATTAATACGAAACTTTGTCGACCCGCGGAGTTATTGCTGGGGTGAAATCCCGTACCGGGGAAAAATTGAGGTGAGCTTGTTTATGGAAATTATTACCGCGACGTGGCATAATTCATGCCGGTTGTAACGATTCTTTTGGTTCTTGATGATAAATTGATTTCGTACTTGTTAATATTATAATTTCATATTGCGAGGTTTAAATTATTATTGTAACGCGATTTTAAAATCGATTTACGATACGAGTGGCAAATTGGATAATAATTTAATTCCTACATTTACAATCAGATTTGGAATTAACTCTGATATACTTGGAGCGAATTGAATTACGTTTTTGTGAAAAATGCAGGAAAAGGACTCGATTTACGAATATTTTTCGTAAGTTGGAAAACGCGGAATTCATATTCGAATGGTAAATCATTTTTAAATGACTATTTCTGGTACTAAAAGTCTGCAAATTTCGGCGTGGACATTCGAAGATCATTAAGGTAACACGCTTTGGGCAAGTCGTTTTTTGCGTTATGTAAATGACGTAGACTTTTTGTATTGAGACACGAAATATATTAGCCATAAATCCACCATTATGTGACTGATTTTATTATTCAGAAGTCTACATATTTCAAAAACCATCGTTCATAAAACGTTATGAAGACATTAATACGAATTTTTGAATCCCTAAACGCGATTCAGTCCAATAATTCAATTTTCAATATTATTTAATTGAAAATGAAATTCGAATGCGAACAAAAGGTCGAAAATGTAATCATTTTCATAATTTCCGTGACTTTATCGCCGTTCCATGATAATAAGACGATATATTTTTTTATATTAACTTTTCACATTCGAAATTGAAATTGTGAATCCATTGTTCGATTAAATTTCTCATTAACTATTTCCCGTAATTTATATTACCCCGTGAACGGGAATAAATTGGCAAATCTAATGAATAAATTACTCCCGCAAACTTTACGCAAAAAAGCCGAATTCGTCGCTCGAATAATGCCAAATTACTTTTCATCTGGCAAAGCTCGAAAGCGCCATATTCTTGCCGAAACTCGGAGCGATAAACTCCTGGAGCAGAAGCTTATCTGGCCGAAACGTATCTCAGTAAATCGGTTCGGTTTCAAAGGGTAGCTCTACTCGCGGAAGGGGTAGGCAGCAGCAATGCGTAGAGATAATTAAGCCGCTTGATCTATGGTCGTTTCGCGAGTTCGCTCGTTATCTCCTACGTACTCGCCGCGAGTATATATTTGTGTTTCGGATGTACGCAGCAGCCCGAGAACATGGTCCGCAGCCAAAACCCCTGTGGCCGTAGAGCTCAGAGCCCAGAGGTCGACGTTCAATGGTCCAACGTTTTCCTTCTCCATCCCCCGGTTCTCCGTCGCGCTCTCCGTCGCTCTTTCCTCGTTCCGCTGTTTCTCTTTCGCTACCTCCCTGTATCCCTCACCGCACTCACGTCCCGCTCCCTCCAACCCTCTTGCTCTCTCACTCTGGACTGCTTTATTGTCTGGAGCTGCTCCATCGAGGGTGCATCCCATTCCCAGCTTTAATTGAGACATAAATAAGGTTTGTTTGGCTTTGCTATCCGGCCAGCAGCTATCCCTGGGAATTGGGATTGAAGCTTTACCAATACAACTCGTTCTGCATAATGGAAACATTAAATTCTGCCCGTTCATGGGCAAAAAGGCAAGAAAGTTTTTTCTATTTGCCCAAGTGTTCTGGAACGCTTTCCAGAATACTGGCCCACAATTCACGCGAAATGTTTCGTCGGTCTCGTTACTCGATGTCCCCGGGTAATGGACAGGGTCGTGAAAGAAATCAACATCATGGACCTTTTATACACCCCGTTGAATTATCGCAAATATCATTCGATTTTTACAGAATTCACGGATTCATGTGACCATGGTCTGTCGATTTCTTCTAATTTGCAAATAGCCAAAAAGCCAAAAATCGAATGAAAAAAGGGTTTTATTCATTTACGAAAAAAAATATCGGAAGTTTTAAAAACTCGGATGTCTATTACCTTACACTTGTTTCACGCAGTGAATCTTCAAAAAGCCGCCTTCGTTCGCGCGAGAGCTGAGAGCGAAAAGCGGGAATGCAAAATATCGCCCGAGATTAAAAGAAAGAAAACGAAAAAGGACATAGTCCTCGACGGCCAACATCCCACGATGAAACATCGCTGGTAAGAATGAGAATTATTGCGAGCGGACTAGCAAAATACGAATGGCGTTAACAAACCCGATTCCCGAGTGGTCGAGTAGGCGTTTCGACGTAGGCGAAGCGGGAAAAAGTCATGTCCGCCGGTTATATTCCAACCGGTCAAGCGTCTCTCGAGAGACTTATGGATAACTTTCGTACATGGCGGCGGTTCTTTTGCGGCGTTACAAGTTAATCTCACGAATCGCGACGCTTTCGAAAAGCACGTCACCCCGATTCAAATTTAATGCTTTCATTAAAATTCATTGCCCGCCACAACTCAAAACGTCCGTTCCCTTGACCTTCGCGATACGAATTTTACCGATTCGTCCAGATCGCGCTTGTTTTTACGGGTTCGCGAAATAGGAGATAAAAGATAATACGTTTATTGCGTCCTTCTCCTATTTAATCCCTGAAAAAGTACACTACATGGGAGAAAAACGCAATGAAGTCAGAGAAAAAGAGTTGCGGCGACGTCAATTGCCATAAGTCACCCTCTCGGTTTAATCACGTCGCCCATTTTATGCTACTACGGAATGGCCAAATGACGTTAGTACCCTTGTGCAATATCCTCGTTCTCGTCGATTTGAGGTTATCTACGTGACGCTTCCCCGTTACTTCTATACGACACCCTTGTTTTCCAAAGACATAATGACCCTCGATTTTCGATCGTCGCTTCATTCTGCTTTTTCGCCGCGATATAAAACCGAAAAAACAAGAAAAACTCGCTCGTTTTTTCATTTCTTTCGAGACCCCGGCAAAGAAATTTCATCCCATGCATCTTCGAGGTGCTCTAAGTGCCTTTCCTGACTTATGAATCGATGTATCAAGTTCTCCGTCCTCTTCTGCTTGTCAACTACTCGCTGAATTCTAATCTCATTCCGCTCTCGTCCCAGCGTCCGCAGTTTCAAAGCTAACATTCTCCACCCCACGGGGAGTATCTTCCGCTAATGAAATGTCAGTGAGCTACCGTCGCCGCGTGCCTGCCTCCAGCAGTCGCTATATGCGCGCCCAGAGCCACCCTCGCGACTCTCTGGCGCTGCCAAGGCTGAGGGCAATTCTATTCGAGCTTCTTTCATTAAAGTTTTCGTACACGTCCATGAAAAACGCGTGTTTTGCGCGAGCCTGGAATACGCGGCGAAAGAAATCCCGAGGTCGGATTTCTATCAAACCGTTCAATCGGCGGGCTAACGAATTTCGTGAATCGAGGATTCGCGTGCCAACAAATTTGGTCTCATCTGGAAATGCAGAAGTTCGGGGGGAAAAATGGGTTCTAATATCTCAGGTTTACGTTGTCTCTGAAGCTTTCCCCGTCGTACAAACGCCTCTCTAGATCTTTATTAGACAGACATTGCTCGTTTCCGTGAGAAGAAACCTATACGGGGGTGAAATAGGTAACGGAATGGCCCTCGGTAGCCGAGTTCCATAAGTATTCGTCGCAGACTCTCGTAACTACGGATTTATCTAATGTCAATTTAAGACACCTACGGTGCCGCCATCAACCATATCTTCATTAGAATGTTGAAGACGATATTTTCCTCGTGAAATCCGAGTTGCGCCTCGGAAACGGAAGTCGAGAGCCCTACGAAAGTTTCCTCATTTCCGATCGACTCGATGGAAATTTGCATCAACGATCGAAATTCTTGGTAAATCAACTGGGAATGAAATAAAAGAGAAAGAAATTCGGTAATTGGAGACATTCTCGGGTTGTAAAAGCGATAAGGGAGGAAGATTCGGATGGGAAAAAGAGAAGATCTTCGGTATCTCTCGCTCATCGTAACACATCCTCAGCGTTAATTCCTCAGCACTTGGCTCGTCCAATTAAGCGTGATATGTGCGAAGGAATTTAACGGCATTTAAATATGCAATATTCTGCGCGCTGAATATCCGAGTCTTCGTAGGAAGCTCAAGGCGGCAAAAAGAAGAAAAACAAGAAGGAAATAAGATGGAAGCGGATGTATGTCGGGCACGTAGCCGCGGGGATTGCCTCGATGTGCCATAGAGGCAATCATGCCGGCAATGCAGAGGCCCATTTTACCCTGTTACCTCCCTGGCATATACCTATACCCGAGCTATTCCATATATATCCAATGTCGCCGTCGTTTCTCCCTCTCGGTCTGACTCTGCACGTTCCACCGAGCGGTTTGTAAAATCCAGAAATTCTAAGAGCTTGTACGCTCCCTGCATTTTTTTCACAGCTTTCTTGTTTCTCGGCTTCGTGCAATTAACGTTGTGGGACATCAATTAATCGAGGAATTTTCATGAAAAATCAGGGCTTAAACTTGCATTTCTATGTGTTCAGGCTTTCTGGCATAAAAATGTTTAAAACTATTGGGCTGTTCCCCAACTTTTGTAGCTTGTATTGAATGAAATGTTTATCCGCGGAATCTGCGCTGTTCCACGCACCGAAGCAATTCGTTACCCAACCTTTGGGATTTTGTTTACGTAATCACTCGCTTCGAGGGATCTGATTTCCGAGATGATAGATCATCTCTTAGACAAGCGCGGAGGAAAATATTCATAAATCTCGTTTCATTACGGAGGAACGTGGGCTGCGCGAGCTCCAACATGCGGAACTCCGAAGAACATCAGCATTCAAAGTGCTCGGTTAGTAGGAGGGCGCGGCTCTTCGGGACAGAAGAGGGACAAAAACCCCCGTGAGGAGGATGTTGCATTAATATTTATACGGAATCGGGGAGAACGCCGTGAAAAGCCGACTTGAAACGAGAGGGAAGAGCGAGAGAGGGACAAAAGGACGGAGGGATGGGATGAAATGCAAATGCCTTAACGAGCCACTGAGGGACTGTTGAAGTACCTCGCTGTTCTGGTCACGAATGTACACTGGTCTCATCGGCGGACCCGCCGTAAAACTTGCGCGATTCTTTCATTTTGTTTCAGTAATTTAATTAGGTAATGCCGAGGAAACGTGTCGTATGTAAATCCTATTTTTCGATTCATTCGAATTGAATAATTGGAAGGCGCAGTTAAAAGAGCTTCCATCTTGGTCTTGGCCCTAATTAAACCAAATCCGACTAAGAGAACAGGTGCACTGGGCGAATTTACATCAACGTTCGTCTCATTTTCATCGCTCTCGCGGCACTGGCCTTTGTTCGAGTGGGTCTTCCCCGTGGAAAGAGCAGGCGAGAGTTTGTTATTTGCAATTCTACTCGTGGGATTGAACGGGTAGGAAGGTTTAGCACGACTATTAAACAGATCACGCGGTGATTGGATTCCTCGTCGAGCCTGGGTCCTCCCTCCAGCTTTTTCCTCTCTACCGCTTGGCACTTTGGCACGGAGGGCACCCTCGCAAATTCCTGTCTAACTCCACGGTTTTCATTGTAAATCCACCCACCCCTGTGGACTTTGTTATACGGGGCCCCCTTGAACCTCTAACTTTCAACCCCCATTCGCCACGATCCATTATATCATTCAGTTTCCTCTCTCTTCCGATTCACGTACCTTACAAAGAAAACATTGGCGAATGTGTTTTTCAATTTGGAGCGATGCCAGCTGAGAGCTATGTGCAAATTGTAGAAACTCCTCCGAGCTCTTTTTCTGTCCCCGTAGCGTCTGCCCAGGCCACGCCATCATCGTTATTGCAGGGTTCGCGTCAAATGAAAGTCGAGCAATTTTTACGATAACGAGAACAGTTATTAAGGTCCACGCGAAACGAAAAAAATGCGCGACGTATAAACATGTTCTCGTCCGATAAAAGTGAAGAACAAGGAAGAATGACGATTTTGGGAGAAGGAAAATTTTGAATACGAGAAAACGCAGGCAATTCAATAATGCCTCGTGACTTTTATGATGATAAGCGTTTTATCTTCGGATCTCGGAATTCTCGGTAAAGACTCTGCAGCTTTGTTAAAATTGGCATCCCACACTCGTGCGCGGTCTTTATTCGCCGTACGTGCTTTGCGAAAATCCACGAAAGCGTCGTTCAGACTATTCGGAGCCGCGATACTCGTAAAACATTCGATCCACTCGGAGAGCCCCGAGCGGTCTCTCGCGGGCTCTGACCGGGCACTCAAAATTGATAAGAAAATTGCCATTTCCGCGATTGTCAGCGCCTAAAAGGGTGACGAAATTAGATCCGACTTGTACAGGTCGGTTTTTCAATTTGGGCCGCTGCCAGTTACATAAGAAAGAACGCTCGCGATTGTAACGTATCTTAATATCCGGCCCTCGGATGATTTAAACTTTATAAGGCGCTTTTGGCTGAGCGGGAAGATTGTTTCGCTTCAACTCGATCTGATTTCGAAGTTTGGGGTTCGAGGGACAGCGCCGGATGCGCTTAACGACGTCTTACCTACTCCATCGATCCCGCGTTATTTTTCTACCACCCTCTCTACCCTACTGATCTCGGGGCCAACCGAAGCATCGAACATGTGTTCCCGCCCCACTAATTTATCGGGCTACCCCGTTCCAAGGTCTTGGATATGATCCCAGATGCTGTCCTGCCGCGATCTCTGATTGTTCTTCTCCACAAGCCATCGATGTAATTTCATGTCATTTCGAGATTTTTAATAAAAGCAAGTTCGATAAGCGCAAGCTCTAAATTGCTTTCGGATTTACAAAAAAATCAGATTAGAAGCGTGCAATTTTAAATTCTGTTTTTTAATTTCTCGATTCAAAGACGGTCATTTTAGGACATTTTTACCTATAACCTGGTCATGCCTGAAGCATAAACCTGAACCGCTGCACGAAGAAATCCGAAATGATTTTCAGAACGCCGCGAATTCATGTTTTTTTAACGAACTAAGTCACGCTTAAATTCTCGTAAAAGTAACGCGAAAATGTGTGAATTTCGTGAATTTTTCATGGCACATAAATTATGATACGAGAGAGCGCGGCGTCCGGGATTTATGGGCGACGCGTGAGCGGCGTATAACATCCTGGCGAGTATCTCGTTCATTCGGTGCGCTTTCTGGGATGGCAGCGCATAATAATTGCGGGGACTGCATCGCGAGCGCGACGCGCTTCTACGATAACCGACGATATTGGACATTGCATATTTTCACAATAGCATACGGTCTCGGTGGCCTCGGGCTGGTTACGTGTATATGTAGATCCCTCATAAGGGAGATATCGCTTCCGAATCAAACGACCCATTCGGCTTTAGTGGTGCCATTTAAGCGACGTCTATGTGCCTCCGGTACTTCGCCGTAGCGTCACACGCCACGGATAGAAAGCCTCGCCAACGGGCACTTCGCTATGCATTCACGAATCACAGGGTGCTTGAAAATGAACATGGCTCCGTTTAAAAAGTCCTTCGCGGAGGGTGCTAGGGTTTGTGAATTACGGGCAGTCTTGAGAGAGACCGGAATGTCCTTTTGTAGTGGCGCGAAAATCGACTGTTTGCTGGTCCGAAACATTTCTGAATAGTTCACGGGGGTTTTTTTATTGGCAAGTTTTGAGGGTCGGAAATGTTTTGATTCTCGACAATGCGATGTCAGCAGAAAAGAGGCATGGAAAAAATGTTGTTCGCGCACTTTTTAAAAGCGTATTTTACGTTCGGAAATGGAAAGAATGAAGGAGACTTGAATGTCGTTGAGAATGATAACATAAATTTGACGAGACATAAAAATTTCAAATTCGATTAGGAATCGACTATATTTTTCATCTGAACCCTGATATTTCAATTTTGTGGGAAGATACGTCAATTAACATGAGACATAAAAGACTTTAGGGCAGTAACGTATTTCAAGATGAAAGAAACCGAGATGTTTCTAAACGAACATTCTGCGATTAATTATATACTTTTTTTTCGTTTCAGATTGAGGCAGAGGCAACAGAGTCTTCTCATTAAGAATATGGAGGACCGTGCGACGATCGAAAATGGTCGTTAAAAAACCTCTTCTAGCTCTGGAAACACTGTGAATATCGTGGTTTATAGTCTCGTTAACGCGTGACACGATTAAGAATTAAATGGCGACGTTAATCGTGCAGTAAAAAAATAATCTCCGGAAAATTGATGTCATTAATTAGCTATTGAAAACTAATTAAATTTTAATTGAAGTATTCCTTTCCCACTCTATCAATTCCGTCCTACAACCGTCGCGCTTCAATTAAGTAAGCAACAATTAATTATTCATGCTTTAAATACTGTTATTTTGCATTATTTCGTGCATCTGATGTACTGAAGAATAAACTAGTTCATTATGACGAACTCAATAAATTTTAGTTTGCAAAAATCAAGGCCCTTGTTCTTTTTTCAAAATTCAGTCTTGGATAAATTTTATTCGGATCAAACTTTAATTCCAATACGACTACATTTTCAATGCAAAGTATAATGCAATTACGTTCTAATCGGGTGCATAAATTACTATATTATATAGCGATGAGTTGCGAAACGTAAAGTCAAATACGCAACATTCCTGTAAAGAATCGTTTCAAGAAAGCATTATTTTCCAAAATAACTGGTAAAAATTGCACTTCCTTTCATTAAATGGCGACGAGAAAATTTTTAAACTCTTATATCAACCCTCAATAATAATGCCACACTTTGCAGATCACTTTGCATTCAAGGGCCGCAAATCGACCAAGCTTGGACATTGTTTCCTCCCGCGTAAAGAAACAATCGCCACTTTTGATAGTTCATACATCGACAATAATATTTTTATTCGTGTAGCTACATCGATATTCACGTGCTTATCATCAGCAGTCACTCTTAAACATAGAATTCCTGGGTAAAGATAGAGCACGTCAGAAGGAAAATTCTCGTGATCTTCACGTGCACGACTCCCAGGATGCTCCTTTGGACCGTGCTGGTTCCAGAACGCGTAACACGCATTTTTATCAAACGTTACGGCGCCTGAAACGAGCTGGATGAAAACCAATACCTTACGATCTCTCGGGAATTTCAGAGCCCCTAATTCTCATGTTATTGCTACCTCGTTTTAGACTATTCTTATCATTAAACGAATTACGATGGCCACTTCGTAATGCATTTTGAAAAATAAAATATCATTCGTTTGGGTGATACCAAATTTTTAATGACGTCGAGAAACGTAATGCGAAAAATAACAGTGAAAATACTCAATGCAGTATCAGCCGAATCACAAAACCTTCAAATTTGCAAATATAAAAATAATTTTCGCGTCGTTCTTTATTTTCCAGTGATGAATGAACTCGAAATTTACTTCTAGTGATTCATTTTCCGCTGATAAATGTACTTGATCTTCTTCTCCACGCGTCTAAACATCGTCGAAAACTTCTCAGGTTTATTTTTTACTTGTCTACTCATCGTTTCCCGGATAAGAAACTCCATCGCAATATCAATATTCACATTTTCCGCCGCGGAAATGATGGACCACGCGGCGATTCCGTTCGTTTTGCAGAACTCGATGATGTCGTTTTTCGTCACGAACGAACAATTCAGGTCACCTTTATTGGCCAGAAGAACGATCGGAACCATGGAGCCGTCTGAACTTCGGATCTTCCGTTTAATTTCCGCCACAAATGTTTGTGCTGATTCGAAAGACCACAATTTACCGAAATCGAAGACGCAGATGACAGCTGCGGCGTCTGCGAAGTAACTCGAGGAAGAGTTGATTAAATTATCGGAGCATCCGGTGTCCTGAAATTGAACGTGCACGACGGTTTCGCTGTCCCAATCGATTGTCTTCGCTTTTCTGTTGCCGGAATTGTCGTTGACCTTTCCAAAAGGCATGAAAACATCGTAAACGTATCTCCTAATAATTGAAGTTTTCCCGACTCCGCAGCCACCGACGACCAGGAAAGTCAGAGTAATTTCTTTCTTCGGTTTCGTTGGGCTTTTTAACGCTGGAATCGGCATTTTGTACCTTGCTCGTAAAAGTTGTTATATGAGTACTTTTTTCTAAAAATTTCGATAGAAAACTTACGAGGTGAATGAAATTTCAAAGCGAAAAAAGACGCCTCCAACAACACATCTACAACTGTGACTTTTCAAAGCTAACAGCGCGATAAAACTTGTTTGTCGAAGTTTGAATTCTGGTGCTCGTTAGAAAGTGGTAGGGAGATTATTAATGCATGAAGATGTACGATCTTTGACCAAAAGTCAAAACAAACTTACGCTACTGAATTGCCGACAATAATTCGTATTGTTTATGAATCGTTTTCGAATCGGTTTTGTTTATTATCGAATCGACGACGTGTTTCAAATCTATTTCGAGCTGAAAGCAGTGGGAAAGTAGGTTATTGCAGAGCACCAAGAAAGAATCAAGAGTTTGTAGGCAATTTTACTCATTTCCTTCGAAATGTATTATCAATTATAAAAATAGTTTTATCTGCGTTTTACTCAGCTCTGGTACAATTACTGGGACATCAACCTTACATTGTTAAATGAAACATACCACTTTTTATAAACAACTTAATTAGTTGTGATCGAATTTCGAAAAATCGAAAGTTAAAAAATAAAGTGATTTGGAAATTCGAAAATAGCTTTTTAAGCTATGGAATTATGACGGTTGAAAATAGACCATAATGTTTTTTTTTCGCGCAATAACAGGTCACAATTTAGAATATAATTTGAATAACAAGATATCTACAAATATTTCGTGGTTTCTGGTCTCAGTTTTACACTCATTCAGTTCCAATTAGAAATCAAATAGTTATCATCTATTGAGTTGCAAAGTCACGTGAGTCTTAACCGGATACCGATAAAAAATTGAATGATTAAATAACAACCTTAAAAAACCCACTTCGTTCTTCATCTTTTACATTTACAAACACTGAACTGATAAAAATGAAGAAAGTTTTTTTTAAGCAATGTGATGTGTGAGTTCATGAATAAATATAATTATGAAATAAATATTAGTATCAATTACGTCGTTTTTTCAGTGTAAAATAATAATTTACTCGCCCAAAAGTAATTGTCAACACAAGTGAACTGGAATTGAGTAGTTAAATTGTAATGCATAAAGTTCCGATGTTTTATTCGATTTTATAAATTCTTCCACGGAGCAAAATATTCACAAGAGATTTTTAGAAACTATCCACGTTCGAAAATAACACGAATCGTTCAAAAAAAATTCTTCTTCGTCCGCAATTCGTGTCTCAGAATGAAAGACAAGTAGTGACGGTCGTAATTCCATTCGCTTCTCTTACTTGGCGCGAAACACTACATATTGTCTCTTTCTACTATAAAACCATTTTTACAAGTTCTTCACTAGCAGAAAATACTGTTTAATATGCATAGAACAACATTATTAAATTGAAAAAAAATGCGCCGCCGCCGTAAAACTAGAAAGATAAATGTACATTTATACTTAAGATTCTTTCCACGATTACAATAACATTTATAGGCTCATTATGAATATGTTTTAATCTAATTTTAATCTTGTGAAATCAAAAATAATGGACTTTGAAACTCTCTAAGTGCTCGTTAACTCTTTCAAGAGTCGCAGGAAATGTGACTGGCTTCTGCAAGCCTAGAATTTAAATTGTACCCAGTACACGTACATTTTACAAGTCCGACATAATCTCCGATTCTAAGTCTCCAGAATGGGCCATTAAAAATGCTTAATGTAATTAAAACGTCTTGGAACTCATATCCTTTCTACAAAAGAATTAATTTCCATTGCATATTCTTTTTCGTCGAATCGCTAAAGCACCTTTTACGCCGACTTTGCTTCTCACAATTATTTATATTTTCAACACGGCAGATAAAAATTTCATTCAAAAATATAAAAGTGACAGGTATAAAAACGCGCAGGAAAAGGTGGCGTTACCACTTTCTCTTAAAACGCATAAGGGTTTTATTAGATTGTGTATAGGTACTTGCGTGCGCGCACATACATTTGCTTTCCGTACCTACACACAAACGTACACATACACTCGCAATCATTTCGCAAAGCCGCACCGACGCTAGGATTTAAACTCGAGCGCGGAAAGCTTATACAAAGCTCCAAATTTATTGTATGGAAATCCTCTCGGCGTAAGCGTGCAAGTTCCCTATAGAGGCAAAGTTGCTTGCTGGGATTAACACTTTCCTATCTTCCTCCCAATGCGCGGCCATTTCATGCAAACTCCTTTGTCTTTCCGATCCTCGCTGATGCGTTCTGTTTTCGAGAACGAGGCAGTACAATGAATCTTTCCGTGCAAAAAATTATTGCATTTTCTAAAGCTTTCTTCTAATACCAAATACAAACTAAACATTTTAAGACAAGATAACCATGTTCTGTGATACAGAATTTTCTTTCTTTGATTACCCACAGTTTTTTTAGTAGGGAAAGTGTCCTTGGTTGTGACACTTTTCATATTTTGCCGATTCGAGTGTTAAATGTCATGGAATCTTTTTTATGAGTCGATTGTTCTGTTGCCTATAATTTAAAAAGATGAAAAGAACTGACGTATCCAAATTGTCGATATTAGAAAGATTTTACCTGACATTTGCATTTGTCACATCCAAGGACACTCGATCTTTGTAAAGAAATAATTTATTAAAGACTGAATGAATTATTTTAAATAAATATTAGCCCATTCGAAATTTTTTACAAGCTAGTATTTTTTGTTGACGAAAAAAATTTGCACTCAAGTCGTTTATGCATCACAAATATCGAAAGTTTCTATAATTTCCTCACATTTTTATGATTGATTCTTCAAAGTTATTCAGACTGTCACAACCGAGAATTTTTCCCTATAGAAAGTTACTTTCGGACTTTCTAGAAAAGTATTTTCCCCTTTCAGCTATAAAGTACCACCTACGTAGAAGTAAATAGACCAGATACAGCGCGTTATTCATATTTATCGTGATTCATGACAAAGATACTTTTTTCGGAACTGCAGCAACGACCAATTGCAGTCGCTGCAAATAAAATGTACGAGCATGCGAGAATACACAAAGCAAGCAGAGTTGTTCAGCTATTTTCCTCCGCGCGAGATTTCGCGTCCCAGAGTCACTAGTTTCCACCCCCTGCTAACCCGTTTATACGACCTCACCGATGTATATAGCTGTTTCGCCGTTGTGTGCGGGGGCGAATAAACAAGATATACGTGCCGTGCACTCCGCACATACAATTATCGTTATAATCGTATTTTTCGGAAAGCTCACCGCTGAACGCCGGCAAGTTTCCTTGCGGGATTTAGGCATCCAACCAAAAACAGCGGATTTATCATTCAATTCAATATTTTTCCGTACTATTCGAAAATACCACCACAGAAACCAATCGTGTGTTTTTCCACAACGCTAAAAGAACATATTGACTTCTTAGTTAATCCTTGATGTGCCAGTATTATTTCTTCTGTACTACCAGTACTGGCACGCTAACGTAATCTCATTTTGTGCGCCATTTTGTGATAAAAGCATCACAAAATGGTGATCAGAGCTTGTGAAATAAGATTTAACACAACCAGAACTATTCTTTCTCAGATAAATTTGATTCGAGTTCACCCCAAGTTAAGGGTAAACGAATGACGTCTAAAGGCAAAGCAACTACACGCCAAGAACAACAATTTAGCATAATCGAAATTCCGTAATTCCCCGCAGCTAAGAATTAGTTTAAGCATTCCTTAAATCTCTCGGAACGTGCACTTAATAAGAGTTACATAGAATGCAGCCATGACGATTAATCACCCGGTGATCTTAATCGTAATAAGAGTCCTGAACGAGTCCGGAGGGGGTCGCTTCATGCGAGGTACGATCTTCGAGATCGTTTAATTATACTGCCGTGACTCCCGGCCTTCCGCTTTAAGCGAATCTCTTTATCATACCTCTTCCTTCTTTTTCTTTCCGTTCTTTTCCTTCCTTCCCGAAGGAATGGTCTGGCATTTATGGAGTTAACATTTCTAAAACTCTCCGTTCCTGGACTGGAGCGTGGGATGGAAGGAGCCAGGAGCTAAGAAAAAAAAATAGAAGATAGAAGCTCGAGCGGAGTTCGCTACGGTGGACGGGGGTAATGGCAGTCTTGGAATTGCGTTATCAATCTCCGGAGCCCTCCGGCCCGCGCACCCTAGCAGTGCGCTCTCGACTCCATTCCATTCCAACCCACCCTCGAAGAACCTGAACCCGCCCCGACCTTCCGAGGAAACCCCGTCAAATACGAGACTTCCGGCGCAAGACTCGCCCCCACTTCCTCGAAGCATATAATGCTCCATCCCTTGGATGTATGTATAGCATTACCAATCCCCCCTTTTTTCACCCTCGGGTAACCTTATTGCATTTTATATTGTATCCGTTTTCGCGTGGTGTTCTAAAATCGCGAGAGGAAGCGTTTTCTCGTATTATAGATCAAACTTGGCAAACGTATGGCTCCCGGGTCGTTACTGTTGGTGTGCTCTAGCCTCGAAAACCGTCATTATCGTCTATCGTATACTCGTTCTCACCGCTTCAGCTAATAAGATCCAGCTAACGAGTGGGGCATATTCTCCAACTGTAATAGGCCTTTGACTACGAAACGATGTCGCGCTCGTGTTTCGGGGCTTGAGATTCGAACAAGTTCGAAACCCGCAGATTACTTTTGTACCGAATAACTATATTCAAAGTAATTCCCATAAAGATTCATCACCCTACCGGAATCGGCAGAGAAAAGGTTGATTCTCCGAAGAGAAAAAGGATCCGAAGACGATTGAGACATCGGATAGATAAGGGTTGATGCACTTGTCAGAGGCCAGGGTATTTGCAGCGGTAAAAAGAAAGGTGAGAGAAGAGAAGACGAAGTGTAAGGCGAGGGCTGTCGAAAGGGCGCCATTCAAGGAACGCCGTGGCCTCCGAGTCGATAGCGTATCGCTTTCGCAGACCCAAAGGTTACAGAATCGTTTCAGGACTATCTTAATGGCCGGATGGATCGTTCGATGCTATGGCCGAGTCGTAAAGGCTATTGCTCTGCCCCCTTTCAACGTTTCCCCCGATCTTATTTCCGACTCGGGCAACCCTTCGACACCGGCCATCCTTCTCCTTTATAATCCACGATGCGTCATCGTTGTTGCTTTCGTAATTAATTGTCGACGCTTCCATTGGAAATGCAATGTCCTACTGTTTCTTACGAGCTCGGCGCGTGCTGGGGCGCGGCTTTGCTCGAAGAGGAAAGTGCGAGATCAATGAAATCGAGGAAACGCGGATTACGCGGAACGCTCGCACGTCGATTCGAGAAATATTTATGATGGAAACTCGCCCGACCCTCGAAGAGAACGTATTAACACGGTATCGAGGACGAGGGTGTCTTGATGCATCCCCTGATGTTGACGGGACTCGATCGGGTGGTCCATTAAGACGTGTCGTGGAAAGAAACTTCGGCGTGATTGCGTTGGCTTATCGGATTACTCGCGTTGTATGTGAAGAAGGAAGAACAATGTTTTCGTGTCGATTAAGAAGAGGGCAGCACTTTATTTACCAATATTTCTTTCGAGAGATTTTTTGTTCTTCGATTTTTGTGAAATGCGATGAAATGCGCGGAAAAGTAAATTTAGGGATAAGTCGCAATTAATGCAAATTGTTTTAATATCTATAAAAATGAGAAATATCAGAAAAAGCGTCATTCGTGTGATTGCACGCTTAATTATTATGCGCAAGGTATAAGTGGGAGCAAAAAATCATGAATGGGTGTGCTAAATAATTAGCGAGCAGAAACTGGACTCGTTACTCAGATACGCATGGAAAACACTTCGCGCGGCTAAACGCATCGCGGTCGGAATTTTATACTTTATTTAACGAGATATAAATACGTTCTCCTCGTGACTCGTTAGTATGAAAAATACGATGCATAAAAAGCGAGCGAGTGCGGCTATTTCAAAGGCAATAACCATTTTTTAAACTGCTCATTTTCCATTGCTTTATCGACACGAGAATTAACTTTAATAAATATATGTGACCCCCGCATAATTATACAAATTTTAACATCGCCCATAAATATTTTTCGATTACGCTTCATTATTTTACGAAATTCGTAAAACCAGAATTCGAATAAAAACGTTTCGTTGCTTTTACATTACTAGAATAATTCTGTAAAAATTCTAGTCCGAATCGCATTTATTTCGATAAAAATTGTGGGAAAAAGCGAGCTTTTACCGGAGCATGAAATTTGGGTAATGATGGTTAGTGGGTCTTACGTTTTCCCGCGCTTCTTGGGGGAAAGCTGAGATGAAAACGAGACCCTGTAGGCCCAACGGAGCGAGTATTGAAACTAATTAATACTCCCTCTTTGCAGTGACATTTATGCGCGCCGAACAATGCGACCGGTGTGTAACTTAATTAAGGCAACGACGCAGACTCGACCACGACTTTGTGGCCGCCGTTTCTATATCCGCTCACAATATTATCCTGCCTGCTCTTCGCAACCGTGGTACCCGCAATGACCGCCGGGAATTGTATTTGTTGCGCATCGCATAACTACCATCTTACACGACACAATATGAAAGCTTTCTAATAAAAAGGGAGAACGAGAAATTAAAACTTTTCTCCTCGCTTCAAATGCGTTCATGTCGGGTGGTTTTTTTTTTATAATTAATCTCAGAAATGTTGCGAAAAAGAGATTAATTTTCCAATTTTATGACAGCCATTTCTGTTGATCGACGACGAAATCGTCCAATGCATCAAAATGGAAAAATAGAGCCGAAAAATCCCAATTTCTACGTTTGGTAAATTTATGGCCACGCGTAACAGCGACGTAAACATTCTCGCGAACGAGGATTTCGCATGGCCATAACTGCCTGATTAAAAGTAACGACCTAAGCGTAAAGAAAATTTACGACCAATCGCACTGTCCCGCCGAGCATTTTTCCTCTGCATTCGCACTCTTCGAAGTTGTTCTCCTGTCATTCAAAAGGTGTCAACAGCGATCTCTTTTACGAGACACTTATTAATTGTTACTACGCTTTTACGACGGCATCAAAGTTCAGGTACGAGCGTTTGAGTGCGAAGAGAAGAATCACTCAATGGATTATTGCTTGCGCTACGACTGGCGGAGGTTCCTCGCGCCAGAAGTCGAGTAGGAGAGATTTTACGTTCCGAGACCACACACGAGTATCGCGACTTGCATGCTTGTATGCGGTGCTGCATAAGTTCCGGCGCCGCTGGAATTCCAAATTAGAAATTTCGCTTGCTTTATTAATTTCATCTCCCTGAGAAAAGGTTCTCTTCGTTTTACATTTCGTAGGAATAAAATACTCCCAATTCTCGTATAAATGTCTACTCTCAATAAAATTCTAAATCGCTTTGCGGAGTCAACATTCAAGGCATTCCAGGGCTTCATCAAACGCTAAAAAACAATATGAAAAGCCAGGTAAAAAGTATTCCGAAGTGATAAGTTGTACGGAGATTTTTTCGGGATGGAGAATTACCCTTTTTATGGGCAGAGGAAAGCACCGGGATGGATAGGAATGCAAAGAAGCCGTGGAGAAGAAAAATAAACGTGGATGGCGACTTAAATGACGCGAGGGTTGAGGCGGAGGGTGCTCTCGGCTTTGGGTAATGGCATGCAGAGGCGAGGGTAATGCGCCACCCAAGTAAAAGAGAGTTTTTCTTTTCCCCCTTGGTTTCGAGGACCCTCCTACCCCCTCGCGCCACCCCGGTAAATCCAGCAACTTTAATACGCGCTTTCTTAGCGATCCCCGCGCAACGCATTCAGCCGACTTAGCGCCAATGCTGGCCCTCGCGTTCTCCACCCTCTCTCGAGCGAACTTTATTTTTACGGCGCCATTTAAAGTAATTTCTGATTTCCCTTAATTCATTACAACGTCATTCCGTACAGCCGCGTAATGCGCCCTGGGAATCACTTATGTTTTTTGTCGGTGAATAAAGTTTTTACTTTCCACGACTTTTGAGAATTCGCTTTAATTATACAGCTCCATTTCGTAGCGAGATAATAACAGTGCACTTTGTTTTATGACTCGGCAATGAACTGTTGGCGTCAGTGTTGAATTTCACGGTGAAACTTTCTTTTCGGGAAATTGAGTCGGATTTGAATTATCGTTTCCCGAGCGTTCTCGCGTGGGTCAACACGGTCGGCCAACCCCTAGGCGCAGTATCAACCCTCTTTTTCTCGATACATTCATCATGGCTACCGTTTGGAGGGGACGGATCTTGTAAATAAAAAGAAGAGACGAAAAGCACCACTTCATGGTTATCGGCGTTCTCTTTTGCGATTTATCATACAGCGGATATTAATCGAAAATGAATTGGTTTTTTTTTCACTTCACTTCGAAAACTAATTGGATGCCATTCTATCTCTCGAATGAAGATTTGGAAAATAATACAAACTTTGAAATATGTCACGTTTTCACATCAATTAGATACGTATACATACAAGAGTGACATCGGAATTAAGAACTCTTCCCAACGCCATCGCGCTCGTATTCATGAGCAATCGAGAACTGTCTTTTGCAACCCCAAACGAGTTTCTGTCCGCAATAAATTCGCCCCGGCAAGGTAATTATTCTAGGGTTACAACGGTCGGCAGGAAATTCTCCGCGGTCCCGACATCGTCAGGTACGCTAATAAATATGATTTTTGTGTGAAATCTCCTGGAAGAGCTTGATCTCCAAGGGTGGTCCTCGTGCTCGTCCGTCAAATCTGATAGTCCTCTCAAGCTCCTCCCTCGAATCATGAATCCCAAACTCACTTTAAAAGACGTTACGCGGAGTCTTTCGTCATGGATAAAAAACGGAAGGGACCACTTTCGTATCTCGTCCCGACCCGCAGTGTCTTAATCTTGATATGCCGTTTCCCTTCCAACCCTCGGCCAACTAATCCCATCGTTCCAAAATCTCTTTCTCTCTCCATTTTTTTCATCTCCCCACTATTGGGAGCAGCAGGTTCCCGACAACGAAGAGAAGATTCCTTCACGTGTTTCGGCACACCTTCTCGAGAGTATCAGCATCGTATATTCATCGATGGTAGCCGGACAAAGAAACTCATACGAGCCGAAGAGACAAGGATCTCGATCCTCTTTTTCTCCCCTTTTCTTCGCGGCGATTGGTGATCAGGTTTCCCGCTCCGAGATACGAAACGAGCGCAAACCCTGTCACGTGGCATTCTTTACGAGCTCGACAGCTCTCGAAACGTCCAACTGTAGTCGAACCGACACGAGGATTAATCCATTAAAAACCTTTTTCAACCGTTGAAAGTTCAACGATTATCATCGCTTACCTGACGTAACAGCGCACCGAATCGGAGCTCTCGCTTTCGAGTCCAACCGCTGGGAAATGAGGTGCTAAAGATGAGTCGTGTGTCACGTTCCGGGGTTTTTGTTGAACCCGAGTGGAATTTAGGAGACAATGTACGAACGATATTGTGGCTTTACATGATTTTCTATTGGTCATTTCGGGCCTTTATTGCCGTAAGCAAATATGACATCGTGTAATGGATGGTTTTCACAAGTTTTTTGTTTCTTCGAATGAATTGTTGCGAAATAAAATTGAAAACTTTAAACTGTTTTTTGATTTATATGTATGCACATAAAAAACATCGTTTTTCCATAGTTTACAAAACGATTGAGAGGTTCTTTAAAGGAATGAAGATAATAATCGCCGCGTCTTCGACGTTTCGACAGAGCAACTTACTTTCGTCGTAATGAAGATGACGTAAAAATCCCGTATCGTCGAATTTATACGCAAGTGCTAATTGAGCCCGTAACGGCTTTTACCGAAACCATTTAAACTAGATCACTTTATCAGGCAATTAGGCCCTTCCCAGATTACTTTCTTGCATCTATATGCAAATGTCGAAAGCGCACTATTTCAACAGGTAGGAGTAATTAAAGGATCTATAAAAATATTTCAGACGGTCCTCGGGACAAAAGGAGATGTCCACTGAAGGGATTGTAAATTCCGGAATTTCTTAGAATTTCGTGCTATCTGTAGTCTACCTCGCGAGAGGGACCGGCGATGTCACAAAGCCCAGGATCCCGAAGATTTATGCGCGATGTATAAACATTGAAGAGATTACGTGAGAGTCGTTTCAAGTTTTAACGAGACCCCCTCGGAGTACCGTCGCCGGCATTATCAAATAATTGAGAGTTGTAACTCAACGCTATCTCAACTTCATCCCCAGATTTTACCCTTTCAGGCGAGAGATACTTGGATCGATTTTTCATTTCACGCGTACAACTTTATCAAGCCACTTGGTAGCAAAAATTTGCTCAACGCCCATGAACATCGATCAAAAACCGAAAACGTCCTTAAAAGGTCCATCAAGTTACGCGCAGTGGATCGCTCTTGAACGGCTCCAGTGCTTTCCAGAGACCGCAATAAAAATGTTTCCCATAAACATACACATAAATAAAGCGAGATCCATAACTCTCCTTCCGGTATCTTTTCCCGGGAGTGCTACATGCAAAAAAAACGACGCATCCTCGCGAAAAGCAGACGAAATAAACCAGCCGCGTAATGCGACTGTACGTCACGCGAAAAGATTAAACAGTTAATAAGAATAAGAGTCTTCGGGGCCCCCCTCATTCCCCGAAGAGCCCCGCCGGGGTTCCTTTCACGGGGTTCTTCACGGCGCGGGCATGGGGTGAAGGGGAAGAGGGGCGGGGGGGGGGAGGGAATCCTCCGGGTAGTTGGAGGGAAATGGCGGCCATCTTTCCCGCGGGCTCTTCTCGAGAACCAATCGCCTTTCTCCCCGGGACATTAAGGCGGCAACTTCGGCTGAAGAATTGCCGCTGCCACGTTAGACACATTTTTCTTGCTTTTCCTTTATTCTCCTTTCTCGAGGCCAAGAACCGGGCTACCTCTTTCTCTTTTTCTCTCTCTCCCTCTTCCTCGCTCGCTCACGGAAAAAGGGAAGACACGGTCCTTTCGCTCCGGCGGTGCAGCGTCGTTTCGCATCTCTTATTTTTCTTTGTTCGCCATCCTGCAACCCCCGACATCCTTCTCTTTCGCTCTCGTGCCCCCTCCCCCCCATTCCACCCCGCGGCATGTATACCTCGCGTGCAGACATAATAGTGTTCATCCCTGCGAAGTGAGCTCCATCGAACGGCAGGTGGCTGATCTTAATAACGTCAGGAGGGAAAAGATACTCCTCCGGGGCAGGGGGTAAAGAAGAAAAGCGATCATGTAGGTCCACTCCCGGGCTGACAAACTTCACGAATTTATGAGACGCGCGAATGAACGTCCTTTTTCGAATACGGATCGGAGGCCCTCTTTTTTCCCGATTTCCTCCCCTTCGCGCCATCCCCCCCCCCTCTCTCCCCCTGTGGGAACAATGTTGCTCGTAACTTCCCGGCGCGACTAATACGAGCGATATTTAGGCCAGTTTTATAAATAAGTGGAGCCATTCCGGGACATTCGACACGATGAAGTGGTAACCCCGAGGCATAATGGCGCTGTAAGAGCTCGCGAACTCGGAGTGAATAATGCCCCTCGCTGGCCCTTCGACTCGAGAGGGTCCCCGATTGATCCAGGGGTGAAGCTTTTTTCCAAATAATGCGAGGCTCGCGATGTACCAAACTTTCTTGGGACTGTTATACACCAAAGCCCGGTATTTTTCACTCGATTGACTTTTTCGACGAGTCTTTTGTGTTCTCCATTTTTTCGTTGGGCAACAATTTATTGAGACGCTTCGGGGCAGTTTTCACTTCGTAAATTTTTACATCCCGAATTCCCGACCATTGAAAAAAAAAGACGAATGAGACGTTGATGTCGCGGGGTTTTGAAAATTTCTTCGTCAAGTGTCCCATAAACAACCGACTGTTTTCATCATCACGTAATACCATCAAAACGTGAATCGCCTCTCTCGATTTTCATAAGTGCGGCATTACAAGTTATCCCCAGCTTTTCCATGGTATTCAGGAGCGCATATATATCTAACTGTAAGGAGCGTCCTTAATGATCCTTTCCCGGAGTCGAGGGTGGAGTGCGCAGCGGCAAACGGCCTGTAGCATCTCGTACGATGATGCCGCGACTCGGCGGCGATTTTATTCCTTTTATGGCTTGTTTCGTTTCCGCCACGAGCTATTTCCAATTCATGAACGACCTCCGGGCTCCTTGTGCAGATACTCGCGGCGCTTATGTATGGAAGCGGCTCGAGTTATGGATATAATATGCGCCAGGGAAGAAAAAGAAAGAATAAGGGAGAGATGGAAGCGGGCCGCACGTGTCGTTAATTCGATGCACGACGAATAGAGAAGTCTTGAAATCTTAATTGCAAACGATATCGCGGGAAGGAAGAATCACCTCGTTGATTGGTGGGCTTTTTTTAATTGGCCACGTTGTTGCGATTTTAATAGGGTGACGTCCAACCGTCCGCCCTTGAGGCGTATTTCGACGCAGACAAACCGGTCGTGCACCTCGGGAATTTAGATGTCGGGGAGCCTTGGTCCGCGATCGCCGGCCCAATATTTCATGCCGGGTTTTTGCATGCTTCTTCGGACAAATACTCATAACTGTACGTCATCCTTGCATGATAAACGCCGGCTGTCGAAACAATACGCGGGGGGAACGAAAAGAATTTTAGTTTACAACTTACTCGGACCGGCCTTGATCCAATCCTCGACTAGAAAAAGTTCTTAATCTTTTTTTCGCCTTCGTCGGTGCTCATTTCAATGTCAGCTTCCCAATAATTGGATCGCTATGGCGATTCAATTTGGAGATAATCGTAACGATCATTGACGGCAGTCGAGTGAATGTCAAGCCCTTTTGTCGGTGAAGGGAAAGTAAATGGAAAAAGCCATTTCTGAGTTTATGGCGGAGACTCACTCCTACGGCACAGTAGCTCGACGAAGTCGTCAAAGTCTTTTACGAGGGAATAACGGGATTTAAAGTGACGATGATGCAACCTCAAAGTGCTCGGTTTATCCCTCGCAGCATCGTAAATGCTACCGATGTCACTGTTAGATGCATTTGATTTCAACCTGTCGTTGGATTTCATGGATGTAATCGGCGAAACGTGAGGCGCTTTTGTATTATACGTTGCAGTAAAAAGGCCGTATCTTTTACAAGAACATTCTTTTCCCTGTCTGGATTCTACATGATGGATTTTAGACTCGGGTAAATTCTCGACGAATTCAGAACAGGGATTTAACGAGGAAACAACTGGACTGGTTTTTTATGACTTTCTCGTTATGTTATCTGGTACTTTAATAATCTACTTGAAGGATCGGGTTTTGAATAAATTTGTGAAACATGGATTCGAAATGAAATTTGTAAACGGAGCCAAACGATGAGATTTTTTGAAAATACGTACCGAACTGTAGCGTTGTACTATGGTGTCATCTTCCAGGAACCGTCGCAAACTCCACCTGGACAGAAATTTTTACCGACACATTAATATAAATTAAATTTATGAATAACTTATACATCGTGATGAAATTAACCAGTTAAGAATTATGTTTTTATAAACAATATTTTTCGAGGAAAAAATTGCATTTAGTGACATGGTAACGTAGTACCGATCGTTAGTAATGTACGTGTGTTCGATGATAGGAAATACTTGTGTACTGTTGAAAACGTAGTTTTTATTGTACGCTGAAACCAATTTACGCACCGACCGTGAATATAAGGTGAACAAACCGAGTGCGAGATAAACAGCGCTAGCGTAGCATTTATTTGATTTAAAAGGTTCGTTCACAGATGAGGTGGGCGGCTTTTCTCTAAGTGTTGTACCTTTCAGACGAAGAAAATTGGCGTTTGAGACCGAACGGACTCAAGCTACATATAATAAGAAGTACCTTTCAGACGTTGTTTTTACTGACATTAAATAATGTGAGGAAAATATGAAAAAGAGGAAGTACATCTGGATATTCAAAATAAAAAAACGCAAGATGCGATTTCCCTTGAAAAAGACTCCTTAAGTGAATTGAAGAAGTCACCGCCGAACCATTTGTGGGAATTCGAATATTTATATTTAGATTTATCTAAAATTTTTAATATTTTTTTGGGGGGTATAAAACTTCAAAAAAATTATACCCTTTAGTGAAAATAATTTGCCATGTAACAATTCACTTCAGTGAACTTAAAAAAACATTCAGATAATTTTTTTTAGCGTTTCCGTTCCTTTTATCTAACTACAGTCATTATAAATAATTGTATACTGTTATCAGGAAGACAATAAATTTCGCCGATGTCAGTTTAAGAATATTTATAAAACAGGTAGAAGTGCAAATTTCAGCGCACTTAAAAATTTTTACGAAATGTTTAAAACGCGCAGTTACTTGCTACTTTTCTTTTTTTTATGTCATCGATATACGCAGCTGAATGCCTTTTTGAGAATTAAAATTATTTGAAGGTTTATTAAATTGGCTGTTTCTAAGAAAAAAATTTTAACACCCTGATATTTTTAAATTATTACAAACTTAACTGTACACGAACAATATCTAAAATTCCAGAAACATTTTTAGTGCCATTTGTTGGCACTGTATTCTTCGCGGCGACTCAAATAGCTGCAAGGACTCGTAATTCGTCACAAAACCCTACTCGGGCTGTTCTAGAGATGAATCCTAAAAGAGGGTACGAAGTGTTGGGCAAATAAATAGCGTTTCGAGCTTCGTTTTACAAGAAGAATAAATTTTTCGCTCATGTATAAAAGAGGTTAATAAAAAAAGGCTTTGCCCAAAATTAGAAACATTTCGTGAAGAATAATTCTCTGATTACCTTATGGTGTATAAAAATTTGTCATGCAGGTATGACAAACGACGCTGAAAAAAAAAGTTTGTTCCCTGGTGGTTTAATAGTAGAGATTTCTGTTTTCTTCTTTGATAAATTCAGAATCGAGTGATGTAAATGCTCGTCGTTTTCAGATAACAAATAAATTTTAGAACGATTTTGTGGATAATATGCAGCCGCTGACTGGGTTTGACACAAATAAGTCAAGAAGTGCCCTTGTTTAAATTTTTTCCTCGTTGTTAATGTATTACCATTTTATTTGTGTATAATTTCTGACAATACGTATGTGAATTATAGTAATTTTTGTACAATTTTTTCACTGTATCTTTATCGAAGCGTACGATTTGGAACGAAATTTCAACACTTTTCGAATAGTTCAACTTCGGAAGAAGAAGAAAGTTAATTACTTTCTACTTGGCAAATATCCAATTGGTGGACACATTGCCTTTGGACCTCTACACGCTGAAAGTCAAAAAATAAACATATCATGACAGCAGAAATGTTAACGTTTGAATTTTTGACGTATTTTTTCATTATTTCAATAATAGAATCATCTGCAACTATATCGAATATATGAAAGGCTTAAGCGCCAGGATAAATAAACTCGGCGCGCTCTCCGATAAAGAGTCTAAGTGTTCTCCATGATCGGATTGTATTGAGCTCATCAAGGTTGCAAAAAAAGTGATAAATTTTCATGTATTTGAAATCTCAAACACTGTGTGCCTTCTCCCACAAGAATTTTACAACATTTTAAATCCAGTATGTGAATTAATAATGCAATTTTGAAAATTTGTTTGAAAACAGTACAGTAGATGATTTTTGTAACACAAACTCAATGACAAAATCATATTTTCACTTTTCAGATATAGTATTATCGCCTACTTGACCCAATCTTCCATAATTACTGCATCAAACAAAACTACATTTGCCTGCGGTGATACTTCTGGTTCAATGTTTCGTAGTAAATCTGAGACACATGTTTGCATTCATGTCTGTTGTCATGCAATCATCTTCCATTTGAAATGAAAGCAAGGCAATAAAATAATAGAACATTACAAAATAGTTGATAATTACGCTTTTTCTTCCCATGTCCTGCATCACTAGTAGCAACGCAAAAGACAGCCATTGTCATCAAAGTTAACATCAAGCAAGTCAATCCTCTCATGTCGAAAAGTAGAAATATTCGGTGAACTAACGAGGAAGAGTTGACTTCACAGCAGTTACAGCGAATGTAATGTTGGCGTAACGGCGTGGAACTTATATGTACAATAAAAGAATAATACCTCCATGACGGTAAATTATAGCACTTTAAATCATGATAAGGTTCTAAGTTATTGCTTACAATGTTGAATACGTACTCGCATTTCTTGTGTTATCATACATGCATCATACATTACTGAGAAAATGTAAATTTTCGATGAAAAAAATGTTGCTCACAGCACATTTTCAATAATCTAACATGAAATGGAATTTTTGTAACACATGCACGAAAACCGCCATTTTTCATGTCTGTTGAGCGTGTGTAAAATCGCCCTTTTTACAGACGATGACGAAAAAGTTGGGTTAACAATTTCTCGCACGGCTACGAGACTTTTTT
>JABFQM010000047.1:0-62492 GCA_022816865.1 Zelostemma sp. ZL-2020 | reverse complement strand
CCACATCGGATTTTACGACAATCTGCATTTGAGATCTTTGCATCCAGATTCCAAGGTCAACTATTCTTTAATGGCCAAAAATGCTGGGAGTTTTAAATGATGTTATATAATTCTCTGAATTCAGGTTTCCAAGGAAGAAGCTAAATTGTTCGACACCGTGCTCTTTATGGAACCGAAATTAGAGCAGATAATGTGGCCTGTACATTGCATCATGGACAGTTGGGGAGCGGAGTTGCACAAAGATTTGATAATCGCGGAAAATGCGGAGCAGGTACGTGCAAATATGCAGCGCGGCTTATCAGAGATGGAAAAATGCGAAACTACAATTTGATATAAGAATATCAAAAATACAAAAGATCACCAGCAACTTAAAAAACCTGGTCATTGCCATTATCCGTGTTTTCCCATTCTCTTTGGTATTTTTTTCATACTTTCTTGCATTTCCCGCAGTTTCATGTATTTTTTGCATTTTTCCATTTTTGCTAGGGGCATTATCGCGAAACGTGTTTCACGACTGAAAGCGAGTTATGGTATTAACGGTACCTGTGCTCTACGATAAAATAAACGTTCGTTGACCTGGAAATTCTCAGTTGGATGTTTTTTCATTTTGCTTGAAATTTGGAAACTCATTCGATTTGTTATTGATAAAAATGTGTTATTCTAGATTCGGAAGGGGCAAAACGCTGACATGGAGTCGTACTCGGCCTTCTTCGATAACAACAGCGCGGATTCGACGGAATTGTTAAACAAATTGCGAGAAATCGGGGCAACGCACATTTACGTATGCGGCTTGGCGTACGACGTTTGCGTGAAATTCACGTGTCTCGATGGGCTTCGTTTGGGATACCGTTTGGCCATTATCGAAGACTGTTGCCAGGGCGTCGATCCTGACAAAGTCGAGGAATCTCGGTGTCAAATCGAGGGCAACGGCGGCCTCATTTCCAACAGCGATCGAGTACTGGAACTCGTGAACAGCGAGAAAAAAAGCCTCGTTATGGCTCACCACGGCGCACTCGCTTTGTCTGAAAAACGATCTTAACTTCTTTTTTACTCGAGTATTTTTCTATTCATGTTTGTTCAAACCTCGTCGATAATTTATTATTTGGTATACAGTAAATCGATAGTAATAAAGTCACGCTTGAACGATTCATTGTTCGTTTGTTTTGCCAAACAACTCTCGAGCCGTGCGAGATATCTTATTGGCCGATTCGTCATCCTTGGACAGTTCGCAAATGTATCTTTGCCGAGAGCCGCAATCTTCGCCTTTGTAAGAATAGATCCTTGACACTAGGTTGAATTCCAATTTCAAGCACCTTGTTTGGCCCACAAATACACCGCGTTAAAAAAAGGAAGAAAAAGAATGACTTACAAAATAAAAAATGCATGTACCTGCCGTTTCCAGTGACGTTTTGTTTCGTATCTTCGTGAACGGGTCTCGCGCTTCCCGCCCAGATCCACAAAAGTCCCGGATTTAGTCCTCCAGTCCAAAAGTTACTGCCCTTTACTTTCTTGTTCGATTGTAAAAATGCCACGATGTCTTGATTCTCTTCAACCGTTTCCAATTCTATGAGATTTCCTCCCATTCCTCGGCAAAGACTCGCCGAAGATTTCCAATTGTATTCCCGGTTGCTCAAATGATAACAATTTTTGTTGATGCGAGTGTAGTTACTGGGGCAAGGCTCTAAAAGCGCATTTTCATGTTATTTTTTATGGCATTGTTTTAGAGGCGCGATTACCTTTCGTCTCCTTTTTTCCGGAAATCACGTAATATAACAGCTCTTCGGCTCGTCGTAAACGTTTCTCCATGTAATCTACTCTGTACACTAGTTTCTCAATAGCACCTACATTTTTGGAAGAAAATGTTAGTCAATTTTGGAAACGCCCTTAAAAAAGGGAGAGAAAAAGAGAAATTTCAAAGTTTACCCAGGAGGTAGAGATCAGTCTCGGAAACGTCCCTTTTTTGAGTTGGGTTTAATTTAGAGATGACCGATAAACCTGTGTCGCCGATTTTCATAACTTTGGGTTCTCGCGATTTGAGATTGTCACGACTAGAGACGGTCCAGTTTTCAAGTATTTCGCTCCATGGCCCCACTGATAACACGGGCCTTTCGAAATGCTTTGGGTCGTAGTTTATGCTCGAGTTCAAAGACAATGCCGTTGCTGTTAATCGTGAACAATGAATTTAGTGTTACCGTAATTACAGATAAGGTAAAGAAATTAGCAATAGTACCTGAGTTTCTACTACCGCAAGTGACTAGAATAAAATAAAAGATTTGTAATTCAACTCTTGCTCCGAATTCCATCGTCACCTGAAAAAGATACAGAATTTTTTTTTTTCATTTTTTTTTTCGTTATTGTTACTTGAGAGGAATCCGGAAATTCCTTTTTACTGACCGAGATTCAAAAACGACATTCCATTTTGACGCAACTGTGCTCGAAGAAATAACAAATTTTCAACCCTGATTTTCTTTTTCCAAGAATCACAAATTTTCGAGCACATTAAAAATTAACGTTAGAAACGAATTTTTATTTCTTCAAGCACAGTCGCGTCGAAATGAAATTCGGTCGATAAAAAAAAGTTGACGGATTAATTCCTCTTAGAGACGATAATTAAAAGTACGTAAAAAACTGAAATTGTTGACGTGTCTGCGTTGATGGTAAAAAACAATAAAAAATATAGAGCAGAGATAGTAATATTCAGTGTCATATCCGGGCGTTTCGACCGTATTGACAGAATTGACTTTCTCTTGGAAATTACGTCTGTCGTAAGTGCGACGTCATTAGTCAAATGCGAAAAGCATTTAAAATAATAAGCCAAGAAGAATAATGAACAAATAGACGCTGGTAGAGCCGTAAAGATTTCTCTCTTTTGATAAGAATCGTGTAAACAAATTTTCAACAAAATTGGAAAATTTCACTTGATTTCGTTGTTGCTTTAACGACAAATTTATTTTGAATTAACGAAAAAAATTAGTTTTGTTAAATTACCAATGCTTAGCAATACATTTTTAAAATAAAGTTGATTTCAGTCAAGGGAACATCTTTTTAATGCAACGAGAAATAAAGTTTTTGTGTGCAAAATTGAAGAAATTTTAAGTAAATTGAACATTGTTAATTTAATACAAATTCTTTATAATAACAATAATTTTAATCGATGTATGTACATACCAGCGTAAATTGAGAGAGTCGGCGACGAAAACGTGTTTCACAAATTATTGTATGGAAAATGATGCGATCGGTGCGAGTTAAAAGTGGTCGTTAAAAGGCTTTTGACAAACTAAGGAACTTCGAGAGGATGATCTCGGATCGTACTTCTGTGGGTCACTTTCTCCCCCACCATAAAGTCACTTTCTTTCACACACCCCGCGGCATATTCCTCGAATATTATTTTTGAAAGATGTAAAAGTCGTTCATTTTAACTTTTTTACGCGTGAAGCTGTAACGAGAATGTAGCTAATTGATTCTTTACTACTGTATATTACCGAAATTCCAAAAAAAACGAAATGAAATGCACCGAAAAACACTACGATTCGGCATGGTTTAAAATATCGTCTAAAAACAAACATGCACAATTTCTCGCTTTTATTGCTAGTCATTTCTTTCGTAAAAAGTACAATTAGATGATTGACATGCCAATTACTCTTCGACAATGATTACATTTTCGGCAAAGAGTCGAAAAGTAATTGTTCTCTCATCAATGATTTGGAATTTCCCCGCCCGATGAATTCTAGTAACAAAACCCTAGATCTAGGGTTTTGCGCGGTTCTATAAAAAATATCCACTTGTATCCATCGTGCACACTGCACACACGTTTATAGATCTCTGTCGAAATGAATATAATTTTTCAAATAGTTAAATAAATTATAAGTGTTTTCACCGGTCGAAAAGCAAAGTGATAAATAAGTTGAAAATGTTAAATCCCGCGAAAAATAGCTTTTCTCAGGTATTGAGAAGAAGCGGAATCCTGAAAGTTACATTGAACAGGTTAGGTTTCTTTCGACTATAATTCGTAAATTGTTATTTTCTTATTTCTTTTACAACATTACTTTCCGTTGTCAACTATTTCGTACAACTATGTCATAACAAGTAAATAATCGTTTTTTTTTCCCTCGATTAAATAACAGAATGTTGCTTCACAGGCCGGTCGAACTCGGTGCAAATGTAATTCACGTTCGCGGTAAAAAAATCAGCAAAGGTCTGAACTTGAGCGCATTGTTCAAGGCCGTACCTGTTAAACAAAATCCCGATGACATAAATATTGGAGAGGAATTGACAGGAGCTTTATCCAAGACAGACCTTTTGAATGTTTTAAATAAATTTGCGCTCTTGCCACACATGCATTCCATGTCCTTGGACAATGGATTGAATGGTAAGTTAAAAATACACTCTCGTGTATTTTAATTCTTATTTGAACATCAATTTTATACAACTACTTTCAATTATTTTAACTAGATCAAAGGTACCACTCGTTGACTTGAAATAACAAGTTTTTTTCAATTTTGGTAACTTGAAAAAACGAGAGTAGTTCATTTTAAAATAAGACACAGCACATTTGTAATGATGAATAATTTATGACCTACAGACACTCTTCTGAAAGAGGCAATCGATGGTTTCCGACAGTACTGTTTGAATGCTCCGACGTTACCCGTAGACCTGCACGTCGTTCTCAGCGACATCCTCCAAGGAGTGGGCAACATAGCCGACATTTTCCCATACTTTTTGAGACACGCTAAAGAAATGTTTCCCCACATAGATTGCATCGACGATCTAAAAAAAATTAGCGATTTGCGATCACCGGCCAATTGGTATACATTCTCTTTTTTTATATAAAAAGACAATTAATGGTTTTATTTTTTTCTTTGTCCAGGTATCCTAATGCGAGGTCAATGGAGAGGAAGATTATTTTCCATGCCGGTCCCACCAACAGCGGCAAAACTTACCAAGCTTTGGAACGTTTCATGAAATCCAAATCCGGAATTTATTGCGGCCCTTTGAAATTATTAGCGTCCGAAGTTTACCAAAAGTGTAACAATTATGTAAGTCGTGACTTTTTTTGCGTAAAGTTACATGAATCAACGTGGTATTGTTTTAAAGGGAACACCGTGCGATTTGGTAACGGGGGAAGAAAGGAAATACGCTCGAAGCCAGGATGTTCCCTCGTCCCATGTTGCTTGTACCGTAGAGATGGTGAATCTCAACAACACTTGTAAGCTTTGCATCTGTTGCAACGTACCTAAAAACACACAAATGTTGGAGAATTGATAATGGCATTTATGTATTTCAGACGAAGTAGCGGTGATCGACGAAATACAAATGGTACGTGATTTGACTCGAGGGTGGGCTTGGACCAGAGCGCTCCTTGGAATACCCGCGGATGAAATTCATGTCTGCGGCGAAGCTGCAGCTATTGATTTGGTACGTAAGACACCTTTGCGAAAAAGACAATTTTACAAAAATAATATGTAATTTGAAATTTTTAGGTGCACTCCATTTGCAAAACAACCGGGGAAAACGTGCAAGTAAATAGATACGACAGATTGACCAAACTGGTGGTGGAAAACAGGGCCCTCGGCTCATTGAAAAACATTCAAAAAGGGGATTGTATAGTGTGCTTCAGTAAAAACGATATTTACACCATAACGAGAACTCTCGAGAGTAATGGTATCGAAGTCGCAGTTATTTACGGTAGTCTTCCGCCGAATACAAAACTCGCCCAAGCAGCCAAATTCAACGACCCAAATAATTCCTGCAAAGTTATGGTTGCTACTGATGCCATCGGAATGGGTCTAAACTTGTGCGTTCAGTTTTTCTTTTCATTAAGATTCTTGGAAACGTGAAAAGCGAATATTACATAATTATCTTATCGACTCTGCAGGCACATTCGACGAATTATTTTTTTTTCCGTGAAAAAACCTACAACAAATGAAAACGGGGAGAAAGAAATGGTCGTTATTCCCATTCATTCAGCTTTACAAATTGCTGGGCGAGCTGGACGATTTAAGACCCAGTGGGAAACGGTAATTCAAGCAAAAATTCAACACTCGAATGTATTATAATCTTGTGAAAATTTTCTCGAAACAGGGCTTTGTAACGACCTTCAGACACGACGATCTTCCCACGCTGAAAAAATTACTCGAGCAAAGTCCTGAAGCTTTAGTTCAGGCCGGTCTTCACCCGACTTCTGACCAAATCGAACTCTATGCTTATCATCTACCGAACGCAACTTTGTCCGATCTCATGGTATTTGTCGATGAAAGTTGACTAAATTTGCAGTAGCTAAAAACTGAACTTTTTTAGGACATTTTCGTTGAATTGTCAACGGTGGATGATTCGTTGTACTTCATGTGCAACACCGATGATTTCAAATACCTCGCTGACATGATTCAACACATTTCTCTACCTCTTCGAGCGAGATATGTATTTTGCTGCGCTCCGATTAACAAAAAATTCCCGTTTGTTTGTGCCATGTTTTTGAAGGTAACAACGACCACATTTTGAGAAATATTTATTTTTCATTTGGGAAAAAACACACCAAAAAAGAAAAATCTTTTCGCAGTTTGCTCGGCAATACAGTAAAAACGAGCCGATTACTTTTGACTGGTTGTGTCAACAAATTGGCTGGACAATAAAACCACCTCATACTTTGCTGGACCTTGTTCATTTGGAAAGCGTCTTTGACGTTTTGGACCTTTATCTCTGGTTCAGGTACGTGTCTTGAAATGTGGAATGGGCGTTTATTACATTCAATCATGTTGTAATGTTTTGCAGTTACCGATTTATCGATTTGTTTCCCGAGTCACATATCGTTCGAGACATGCAAGAAGAGTTGGATCAAGTTATACAACAGGGCATTGTTCAGTTGACCAGACTTCTGAAAAATAACGAGCTTGGTAAGATTCGCGGTTTTCTACGATTATGTTGAAAAAGTGGCATTTTCATTCATTTTTTTCATTTTTATTTTTTAGATTTAAACGGCATTATGGCTTCAGAAGATAATGGTGACATGCCAACAAACAAGAGTTTAAAAGGTGAACTTGATTGCGATTGGCATGGATTTTCGAATTTTCGTTTATGTAAACAAATTATTTTCAGATGGATTTAAGAATGAGCTTACTGAACCCAGGGGTCGTTTGACCAAACGACTAATTCAGGAAGGCGTAATTACTTCAGATATGCTGCAAGAATTGCAGCTAGAATGGATGGTATTTTTTCAAATTAATTAAATTTAATATTTAATTTGTTTCAAATTAATTTCCAACTTATGTATTTACAGCAACAAACGGAATCGAAATCAGTAAACAACAAGACGAGGCCATCGTTCAGGAGATCACCCAAGATTCTGAAATAGCTGACATGAAATTATAAAAATTGTTTTGTAAATATATACGATAAATGAGAAAATTAGACATTTGCTACAAGTAACTTTTTGTCAACATCCACGTACAATAAATCGTTTCTTTTTTTTAAATGTACCTTTCTCATGTTTTTCATCACTCGCGCCTTTTTTACAATTTGGGATTCTTTTATTGGAAATTATGTCGCGAAAATGCGCACATGCGCACGAGGGTTTTCTACGTGCAATCAAATATTGCACAATGTAATATGTATTTACTTCTCTTCTGCTTTCGTTGATTGAAGGAAATCGACGTCGAAGGAAAGTGATATTGACATTGCCAATGATCCGGTCAAAATGTTACAACCTGCGAAATGCGCTTTCACCAGATTACCAAGACAAAGCATTCTTCTCAATATCGTTTCAATGAACAGGTTATAATACTGCACATTTCTATTTTGCTTGCTGAAACGTTTTTTTTTCTCAATTTAACAAATCTGGAGTATCTCATTTGTCGAAGAATGAATGAATGATTTGTTTATTTTTGCATTCAGGTCAACAGAATTAAGAGGTGGCTGCGTCTACATTCAAAAACGGGGCAAAAAGTACTACAAAAAAGACAGTAAAAAAGAACAGGAATGTAATGAGAAGCAGCCAAGTACAATAATTCAACCGGTGCCTGTCAAACCCGATTCCAGCAACGAAATGAACGTAGGGCAAGAATTAGCAGGAGCCGTATCAAAGACTCACTTGGTTCAAGTTTTGAATAAATTTGCATTAATGCCACAAATTCATGCATTGGCTTTGGAGAACCAATTGACAGGTGAGAGTTTTTACACTTGTCATGAAAATTATCAACAATTTCTATCTCGTTTTTTTCATCCCATAGACGTTCTTTTCCAACAAGTCATGAACGATTTTCGAAAATATTGTTTGGGGTCTTCGGTGCTGCCCATCGATTTGCACGTTGTTCTCAGTGACATAATCCAGGGCGCCGGCAACGTCGTGGATATTTTCCCTTACTTTTTAAGACACGCGAGGCGAGTGTTTCCTCACATCGATTGCATCGACGACCTCAAGAAAATCAGCGACTTGCGAACTCCCGCAAAATGGTGCGTTTTTATCTTTCTAGCAAAAGTGGGGAAATGAGAATTAATACGAAAAAATGCAATTAAATGCGGAAAATCACAAGTTGGTATCGGTCTTATGAACCCTGCATTTTTTTACAGAGTGGGAAAGTTTAAAACATGGAATTTACACTTGCAGGTATCCCAAAGCCAGGTCCATGAACAGGAAAATAATCTTCCACGCTGGACCTACCAACAGCGGTAAAACACACCACGCTTTGAAGCGCTTCCTCAAGGCCAAATCTGGAATTTACTGCGGACCATTAAAATTATTAGCTACCGAAGTTTTTCACAAAAGTAATGACGCCGTGAGTAATTAGATCTATCTTCTAGTTGGGTTGCCAAGTTTTGGAAATGCATCGCGGAATAATTTACAGGGAACGCCGTGTGATTTGGTGACGGGAGAAGAACGTAAATATGCCTGCGAAAACGGTGATCCTTCGAGCCACGTCGCTTGTACCGTAGAAATGACGAATCTCAACATGGAATGTAAGATAGCATTTGTTTAATCGCAATCATTGAAACTGAATGCGTGTATACTTTTTTTCAGACGAAGTCGCGGTTATAGATGAAGTACAAATGATTCGTGACTTTGGTCGAGGATGGGCTTGGACCAGGGCGTTCCTTGGAATTCCCGCCAAAGAAGTTCACCTTTGCGGAGAAGCCGCGGCCCTTTCTTTGGTACTTTCAACGCTTTTTCGCATTATCAACGCAGCTAAATATAAATCAAAGAGTAATATTGAACTAATTGATAATTAGGTCCGCGCGCTTTGCAGCTCGATGAATGAAACCCTGGAGCTGCACAGATACGAGCGACTGACGGATTTGATAGTCGAAGATGCGGCTTTGGCTTCTTTGAGAAGTATTCGAAAAGGAGACTGCATCGTGTGCTTCAGCAAAAATGATATTTACGCCGTGACCAGGAATCTCGAGGAAAACGATGTCGAAGTTTCTGTGATTTACGGAAGTCTTCCACCGGGTACGAAACTTGCCCAAGCGGCTAAATTCAACAATCCGAATCATCCCTGCAAAGTTCTGGTCGCCACTGATGCCATTGGAATGGGACTGAATCTGTACGCGAAACATTTCAATGGTTTTGTAAAAAATGGGGGAAGGTTCCATTCGCAATAGCCCTTTTTTGTTTTTATTTCGAGGCTTTTCCAGGCACATCCGGCGAATCATTTTTTACTCGCTCACGAAACCAACGATGAAGGAGAGCGGCGAAAAAGAAATGAACATCATTTCCGTCTCGAACGCCAAGCAAATCGCGGGCCGTGCCGGACGTTTTAAAACCCAGTGGGAAAAGGTGAACAAAATTAACGCTTCTTTTTTTTGTATGATTCCATCCCCGATAGCCAAACGAGCAGTCAAGTTTTTGTTAAAAAAACCAGGGGTACGTGACAGCGTTTCGGCCAAACGATCTTTCTGTTTTGAAGAAGTTGCTCAGCCAAGAACCAGAAGCTATTCTTCAGGCTGGTCTTCATCCAACCGCGGAACAGATCGAACTTTACGCGTACCATTTGCCAGGCGCAACGTTATCGAATCTCATGGTGAGCCCCAACTGGAAAAGATGGGATTAAAACGATTTCATGATAAAAAAGCACTTTTTCGTTGCAGAATATTTTCATTCAATTGAGCACCATGGACGATTCATTGTATTTCATGTGCAATATCGATGATTTTAAATTCCTCGCCGACATGATTCAGCACATCTCACTGCCTCTTAGAGCTCGATACGTATTTTGTTGTGCTCCGATTAATCGGAAAATGCCTTTCGTTTCCGCAATGTTCCTCAAGGTACGTTGCCGCTTTACTTTTTTCTCGGATTATTTGAACATATTTGTTGTTGCAGTTTGTGCGCCAGTATAGCAAAAACGAGACGATTACGTTCGAATGGTTGTGCGGAGAAATTAGCTGGTCCTTAAAATCGCCCCAGACATTGCAGGACCTTATTCATTTGGAAAATGTGTTTGACATTTTTGACGTTTATCTATGGCTAAGGTGAGGAAAATTTACAGAATTGTTTATATTGCGTCATAAGTAATTTTAAAAATATGATGTTTTTCAGTTATCGATTTCCAGACTTATTTCCTGATGCGCCAACGTTTAGGGATGCTCAAGCACATTTGGATGAAATCATACGAAAAGGCGTTATTCATTTAACGCAACTTGTGAAAAATAATGCAGCTGGTGAGGCGACGACTTTGATGGAAATTTAATCAAACTTGCGTACTTTTCTTTGAAAATTGGTATCGTTTTAGGCTTGAGCAGTCAGTTTCAAATGATTGATAATCATGAGGAAAATCTGGAAAAACAAGAAAAGTTGTTAGGTAAGAGAAAAAATTATTACTGATATTAGTAAAAATTGTTACTAATAAAAATTGGTTACTTTGCAGGATTAAATTTGAGCCGTATACCCAGAGGCCGGTTAACCGATAAACTTTTACAAGAAGGTTTGCTAACACCCAAAATGCTGAATCAACTAGAAAATGAATGGATAAAGGTAGACCTTAAATTGCGTATTCGAGTTTTGAATTTTATTTTCAAGTTTATGAAATTAGTAATATTATACGAGAAAATATAAATTTTTTACAGCGGCGAAGTCGTGACGTCAACGATAACCCAAAAGGGCTAAAGAGAAAATTCCCAAGAAAGTGAAAATAAATTGTGATGAATTTAAATTAGTTTAAGCCAATATGTACATAATATATGTATAAATATACAAATAAATGTTCGATTAAAGTGCAACGCATGTAATTATAATACATAAGCCGCTTGAGCGGTCATTTCACGTTGGCTCTTCTTTTATTTCTACTGTTGACGCAACTTCCGGTTTGTTTGACGATGATTGGTAAGGTTCAATACTGCGTTGAAAAAGGGCATAAAAACGCGGCTCCGTTTTGATGCGATGAAGGTAACGTTTGACGGTAAACAATGACGGCAAACTCAAGTAATTTTTCAGGAGTAGGTACCTATTGAATAAATAAATAATTATTCTTTCTTCTCGTTATTTATCGAAGTAAAAACAAACCTGTAAATTCGTGGAGATTCCGAATACAGTAAAACGGAAAGAAAAATCCAAGTCCTTGAGAATTTGATACTTTTTCGTGCTTCCAATTTGGCGTTGGCTTTCATACATTCTTTCATCATGATTTTCTGAATTTCCGGGATCTTCAAAGCATCTATAGCTTCGCCAAGTGAGGTTGAATCGGACCGCTGTAACGCTTTACACTGCGTATCATCTGTATCTTCCGTGTCCTTCCGCGATTTCCGTCTTTTAGTTCGCAAAGGGTCTAGTCGAGTTAGTAACAAAAGAGAGGCACATTTTGAGCACATGAAAAGGTCGTTGTTCATGAGAATCGAGCATTCCGTGTGTCGCCATTTGGTACCCTCTCGAGTTGCCATTTCCAAATTGTTTTTTATCCCGTCGAAGGAATCACCTGCTGCGTAACCTTGAGTAAAAAAAACATATGTTATTCATCGAATTGTATAGCATCTTGAAACAGCAATAAAGAAATTTACCTTGGCATACTCGCCGTTGATCCAACTCTTCGATAAAATCTTCCAGATCAACCAGAGATTGTACATGTGCACTTCGTCCATCTTTTATGAGGTCATGTACGTAGGGATCGATTTCAGTGGTCGAGGTCGAACAGTGGATCATTAAGTCACTCTTTATGTAGACCTGTTTCTCAACAAATGGAATCCTACTGTTGGTTGTGCTTATGTGTGAATAAATGATAGTCGTATCGTGTCCTTTGGGAATTACGAGGGCGGACCAACCTTCGGGAAGCGTCACTTCTGTATACACTTCCAGGAGGTCTTCGAATAACATTCTATTTTCTGGCAACTGACTGTGCCCCACCTCGTGTCCTTTCTCGACTATTTTTCTATTCTCCAACGCATCCATCCGGCTGTTCTTCAAATTCAAATCACATTCCGAGGCTGTTGCTGTCGGAAGAGACCAAATTTCTATTGGCTGCATAGACGCGTTCGCATCAGTACTAAAAATTCAAATAATTTAGAATTGAAAACTTTTCTTACTCAAAATACTTACTTTAAATAAATCAATTTATCTTCTTCGGATAATATTTCTACAGTTTCAGCTATAGACTCCAAGGCAACTTCAGGCTCGGGGTCGATCATCAGCCTTTGTTTCTTTGCAGGACTTTCGGCGGGGTACTGTTTTTGTTGTTCCGTTCGTAGAATGTAATCGCGAACGTCGTCATCTACGTAATACACGGAATCTTCTGCAGCGTCATCAGTCTGAATCTCGAGATTACTACCTTCTCTAGGTATCAAGAAACACTCGTTCTCTTGCTTCAAATCCAACTCGGGTAGATTTATCGTATGAGTCCTCACTTCGTACGTCTTTTGTACCCTTTTGCTTTTTATTTCCAACTTTTTTTTTCCATGCTCGACATTCTTCTTTCCGTCAGTTCTGTTTCTTGGGATGGTAACGATCGACGAATCGTTGCGATTTACTTTCAGCTCATACAAGTCGTCGGAATCGCCGCCGTTGCATTGATTATTTTCAAATTCCATTCCGATTATTGGTACAGCTCCAGGTCTTAATCTGCATTTTTTGTATTTTATCTGTATAAAAAAAAGAATGTGAATGTTTCGAAAGCAAACTAAAATGTAGAGTTCGCAATAATGGAGAAATAAAATTTGATGAGGTTATGTTTTCTTTCGACGTGTAAGATGATAAAATTGAACAATGATTGAACATACCGTTATAACGTGGGGCGGAACACCGCTGACCCAGTGCGTTATTATATCGTCTTGGTGGAAATGTTTGCTACAAATGTAAGTGTCGTCGGTGACTCCCATGGAGAGAGCATTTTCCCAAGACTTTCGACTTTCCTTGTCTTTCGGGGCCGAAAAAAAACTGTAACGGTTTTTGTAATTTGATTCCTTGCATAAGACACATTTTCGCGTCATTTCGCGACCGAAACGCAATTATTGTGTTTTGATTTCTTTTCTTTTTCCAGATTGTTGTTTATCCGTTTATTTACATCGAAGCGATGTTACGAACTTGGCAAAATCGCTCGAATTAGCACACGCTTTTAAGACGTTGTTGATATAATCGTCAACGAGTATCAACAACGAAATAACCAGTATTTCCGCTTTTTGTTTCTAATGAAATATTATTATTTCAGTTTATTGTGCGCGTGTTTTGTCACACCGTTTGCCACCTTATCAATGGAAGCATGTGTGGGTATGCGAACTGCCGCCGACATTTTTTTCGCGCAAGCGCAGTAGCAAATGGAATTAAAAAACTCATTTTTCGATTACAAATCAATTTTTACAGGCTTTGCATCGCACACACTTATTATCGACAAAAAAGCTTTTATTAATATTACGAATAAATTTCATTTTTACATCACCAACTACTTTTATGGTTTTCTTTATTTAATGTCAATATGCACACTTCATAAAACACGAATCATCTTATTTATTAATAATAATTACACTAAACTTTGTGATAAAATTAATATATACCTTCATTTTCGAACTTAAACTTAAAACAAACATGGTAAAAAACGCATAGGACAAAGTATATAAATAAAAAAAGAGATTTCATTGTAAACTAAATTGGATATTGCTTAAAGATAAAATCTAGTTGGAAAATGCAGTTGTGTAGCTCTTGGTTTTATTGTTTAGGATTCGCAGTCTTGTAGCTTGTTGAATTCCATTCATCAGGCCTTCCTTCAACTCTTCAATCGCTGTCCGAGTTGTCTTTGTTGTTCTTGGAAATAATAGCCGGGACGCAATTTTTATCGGGAAGCATGGCATGCTCAATCAGAAATTGCTGCACCTCGTCGGTGAAGAAATCGTCGCTCAAGTGGTTCGTCAATTGTACAAAGTTCCCGATCAATTGCTTGTTCTTGTAAACCAAAAGGGCCGGAACTCCTTCTTCTTTGAAATGTTTACTCAGTCCCGCTGCCGATGCTGAAAGAAAACCATAGAAATAAGATGCGTTATTGTACGAAATCGAGTGATTGATTCGTACCTTTTATCTTGCAAAACTTGACGAATGGATATTCCTCGGCCAGGTTCATCAAGCAGCCGTTCATCGCTTCACAGCCCGTGGCTTTTTCCTGGTAAATGTGAATGATGACGGTGACCGATTTGTCCTCGTCATCCACGGCGGCTAAAAACTTGTCCGAGTCTTCCAAGTCGACGACTGCTCCGAAACGGAGCTTGTGCGCTTTGGCCAGCATTTCCTGCATTCGTCCTTTTTGATACTCCAGGAGGAATTCATCGTTCAGGAGAAGTTCCGCGATGTCTGGGTCCGTCTCGGACAACTTGTCTCTCTCCTCGTCCAAGGCGCTGCGACATGATATACTCAGCTTCTTTATCAACTCCAACTTTTCCTTTTCCTGGCCGGCTTTTTTCTCCGATTCGAGTTGTTTGTAGCGCTGCCAGTCCTGGAGGATGTAATTGAAATTAAATAATATATTTTCGTTTTCTTCGTAATATTATACGCATAAAATAACATGGAAATTTACCCTGATAACACCTTTTGGTCCAGTGTTACTCGAAGTTCCGTCCCATTCCGAAAAGTCTTTTTCTTCGCATTTTCCGGCTCCCTCGTCCCATTTTCCCTTACTTTGGCCTTCTTCCTTGTCCGAATCTTCCGAGTCTCCGTTGGCTTCATCTTCGCTCGAGCTACAGTAATACTGCAGTTTTTCTCCCAATATTTTGTCTTCTAACGTCGCCATGGCCCCTCGATATATGATTCAACGAAAAAGTTTTGAAAATCTTTGATCAAGAGTTGTGGAGTTTTGAGTGAAAACGGAACTCGTTCGTTTATAACAAGGGAAGATTCGAGGTTAGCATCTCGATTTATTTACGCGTAGCGTTTTTTCAAAGCGCACTTTACGAGTTTTATCGATATTGTACAACTTTGCCTTTACTTGTTGTTGTTTTTGCACGAAACGATGAAGAATTCTGCGCGTTCGTCGTTTTTTAAACGCGTTTCTTTGGCTTTGACAGTTCCGAGAAACGTCAACACACCGAGATGGACTTGGATGCACTTGGATGCACTCACGCATTTTGCATTTTTGCATGGGACTTGGTCGGTACGAGTCGGTAAAAAAAGCACCGCCTTTGCCAACGATGGATCGACACAACGAATTTGAAAATAATTTTTTTAGGCGTTTTCATATTTGAGGATTTTATTTTGAATTTGTATATTAGCAGCGAGCGTGAATATGAGGTGAATATATCGAGTGCAAGTTACTAACCAAAAGTATCGAGTGTTTCTTGGAATTAGTTACTGATAAATGATAAAATATTATACTTGTCATCAGAGATATTTTAACGATACAAAACAAAGCTGTAATCACACAAAAACAAATTATTGACTTGAAAATAACCATTTTATCAAGACGTTTTATTTAATTTCCGCGTGTTATCGTTATCTTGATTTGTAACGAATTTCCTAACTCGAGGAATTACTTCGATTAAGTAAAATAAAGATCACAACATAATTAATGTCGTTTAAAATGACAAATAATATCGCAAGAAGTAGGATGCAATATTCATATCGTGAAATTGCGATATCGTTTTCTCGGTGTATCGACCGAGACTCGCTTCATTCCACGGGGGAGCTTTTTTTATCCGTAACCTTTGACAAATCATTGCTCAAATTATTGATATCATTAATTTCGATGTGTTTTGGAATTTATGTGTGTAAATATTATTGATCATCAACCCGCGTGTGTTTTATCAAAGGGAACTGTACGTAGATAATGAATCGTGGGCGATAGAAATTATTTGCTCGCCTATAAATTGTGTTCTGATCAATCAAGGACAGAGCTATCTGCTGAAACTTTACGACCTTTTTTTCATTGTCGGACCAAGACAATTAAGCTACCAATAAAAATATAAATGACGAAATGCATATAAGCTCGTTAACCGCCGAGTTTATATTCATTTTTCAACGCAATTCGGCGATAAAATAAGCAGTGTCATGCATTTTTTGAAACTAAATCGAAAAATTAAAACATTCATATCGAAGTATAAAACTTGACCGTTGAAATCGAAAGATTACGGCGATTCATTAACTTTTACGAGCACAAAAAGTTACGTACTGCTCAACGCAATGTCATGAATGAGATATAAACTAAACAAAAGTTTGCTTGCGCAATATTTGTTTGAGATTCCAGAATAAGCAGCAAAAATTCGAGCAATTTTTTATACGTTACAGTCATAAAGAATTTCATTTTTAAAACTTTCCCACTCTGTCAAAAAATGCCGAGTTAATTAGACTGATAAGATTTCATTCATTTCGAAACAAAGTTTTTCTTCAATTGAAAGAATAATTATTCAACTTGATACGATGTATTGTTAATAATAAATGCCAAAAATCCGCGAAGACAAATTTTGTTAGAAACACGGAAAATTTGAATTCTTCTCCTAGCAAAAATGTAAAAACACAAGAAAACAATGCAAAAAAATGCGAAAAAGGCAGAAAAAGTACCCAAAAAATTCAGGAAAATACGCAAAAAGATGCAAAACTACGGGAAATGCTAGAAAGTATGTAAAATATTTTCGGTGATCTTTGGGGTTTTTGATATTTTTTTATCGACTTTTTATTATTCACCTTGATTAGCATTTTTTGCATTTCCTTATTTTTTTCGCATTTTCCCGCTTTTTTCGTATTTTTCCGCATTTTTTTCACATTTTCCCATTTTTGCTAGGGTCGAGCAGGGACTCAAATTTTTTTTAACTTTTGATACGTCGGATGAGAAATGAGACTTTCACGTAGAAATTGTATTGTCTTATCAATCGCATAGTTATAAAAATCGTCCTCAATTTTCATGAGATTTTAGCCGAATCTTACGGGTTTTTTTATCAGATAAAAGCAAAAGTAAAAAGTGTTCTTCGGATGATTTTATCTGACGTCGTTTCGCGATTGATGTCATCAGAAATTAGTGAAATGTAAAGAACTTTCTTGTGAAAGGCAAGAAGAAGAATCGGCAAACTCTAACAACATAATTGGTTATTATTATCTCACTTGTGAAAGCTTTTGGAATTGTCTCAATCCGGGGACCGATTGAAGCTGATTTGCGGCAGATGCCCTCGGGCTATTGGTCAATTTATTATTGAGCTGTGTATTTTTCCTCCAGATCTGGCTTATCGTATAAATGACTCGTGAAGTTGCACGAAGACTCGCAGACATTCTTTGTACGACACTGATTGTAGATACTTCGTGTACAGTGCTTTTCAGTCACATCGAGATTCGAGTCTCATCGTGTTTCGTTTCTATTCCCTATCACAATCTCATTAGAGAAGACATTTTCGATAAAACTTTGAGTGACTTTTATAATAATGCCTTTTCTCGAAGCCGTGAACGGTAGCAAAAATTTGAAGCGACCCATGGAAAATGAGGTTCTCCACACCAACGGCAAGATCGTCAATCCTTGCACGTAAGTTTTCAATCTCTGTAAAAATCTCTTCAATCTCTTTGAATTATAGTGTTTATCAACGCAAATGAAATGAACTAGCAAAACATAAACTTTATTTGCGCTCGGAAAATATTAACGTTCACGTTTTCAAGCATTCAAGTAGAATATGAACCTCCGATTTATAAGTACGTAAATGATGAGATGATAACAGTTGTCATAACAGTAAATTATCAGATTACTCGTGAACATTGCGGAAGGTAACTACCGTTTTTTATGATCAGTTGTCGTAATAATACCATTCCTGATTGCGTTTCAAATATCTAAAGTTTTAACTGGTACAATGTTATGATGTTTTTTCCTACACTTACTGACAGATTTTGCATCCTTCATTTTTTTCTTCTTTGCTATTAATTTCCTTTTTTCCACAGCCTGCTTGTTAAATTATGGTTGCCTTATTTTATGAGCGAATTGAACATGATACATTTGAATCGTTTTTTACACTTCATATCCCAGTAATTGAAAAATGATTGATCAATCGTTTTCAATTGTATTATTGAAAAAAATACGATCGACCAATCGATTTGGATTCGTGCATAAATAAAGGAGACAAGTCTGTTTCATAACTTTAGATGGTATTTAGTTGGTTTCGACTCAATGGTGTTTTTTCTCCTTGTATCGGTTTTTCTAAAAAAACCTTTTCCGAAATGCAAAATTTGGAGAAGGGACGAGGTGGACGAGTTCAGTTAAGGGATCGGCGATCATTCCAAAAATAATCGATTATCCCAGAAAAACGATTGATCGATGAAAATCGTTTTTATCATCAATAAAAAACAGTGGGAATCGTGATAAATTGTTTATAACCTTGTTCAATATCAATTATAAATTATAAATTGTAGAAGTTGAACCTTGAAAGCTTCTCTTACTTTCTAAAGATAAATTAATATTTGATAATTAAGGAGAGGGCAGAATATGGACCGATTTCTACTCTAACGACAGTTCCTCTTTTTAAGAGGATCATCTAAAAGAGCATCTCATAAGAATAAGTTCCTTTTTTTCTCTTATCCGTTGAAAACCAAAAATAAATAATACAGCCCACTTTTCTTCAATTCCAAACACAGTCCTTCAAGCTTACAAAAAGAGACTGGGACATTCATCTTTGAGAAACTGAAATACATAACGGTTTCATACGTGAGTGTGTCGAGCAGTGAATTTCCTCAGTGGGCGTTTGCTATAACAACTATAATATAAGCGTCGCTCATGTGGTGATAATTGTATAAAAAATTTGTCAGCTTATCAACCTTGACGCTCTCTCTCTCTCTCGCTTTTTTTTTCAAAGACGGTTCATTTGTGAAACTTGTGCTCATTTCAAAGGCGATTCCCAACTTGCTAGAGTGGGAATATCTATTTCTCTCTGTCTTATTTGGTCTCGTTTGTGAGGAACTTCGTAAGTGCTCGCATTGATAAAACCGTCGCCTACCGATCGAATTTTAAACTTGAAATCAGTGCTACAAAATTTTCGACGTTTACAGAGTTTACGTGTCAAAAGTTGAATTTCGAGATAAAACCATACCATATGGAAAAAAACCGCCGAATCAATTAAAATTGGTCTCAAATTCATAGGATAATTACTTATCCTGCTATCACTGTTTAAAGTTAGGCCCTCGAGCATTTCTCGAGCAGGTAATAGACATATGGTGCCACGCCCTATAAATTTACACAAATTTTGTTGTGAAAAAACGTCAGTGATTTGCTGAAAACATTATCTACTGGATCAGTGAACGGTGTTCAACGACCTTTGTTCGGTTTAGGATCGATAATTAATTTCATATTGATTTTTAATTAATTTGAGCTCAGATTTTCCAACGCTTCTCGTGAATTCGAAAAGTTTCCAGAAAACCGACCCGAAAGAACCGGGTTTACGTGTCAAAAGTCGGATTTCGAGATAAAACCATATCACATGAAAATTAATAACAATTTCGCGACGCGACTACAACCTTTATCAACGCAATTATCATCATGGGATCTCCGCAAGCTTCATACAAGCAGATTTTGATCGAACAAGAAGAGATCATTAGTTCGATTAAAAATCAAGTTGCTCGTCTACTAGCAACAGAGGACCCTTCGACGCAATTGCTGAAAGAACGGCTGGAAACACTGCGCGATGCCTGGGGAAAGTGCCGTTTGTATCACGCTTTTTTGATAAGCGAAGGGGACGATGAAGACGCCGAATACAACTCTAAGGATTATTTTAACACCCAAACCGCACATGAGGAAGCATTGGACTTCATACTTGAACGACTTCTGGAGGACAAATTACCCGAGGCATCAGTAAATGACACAAGGTCATTAAATTAATCTAATCAGTCGAATTCTAAATTGTCTAGAGTCACGATTCCTTTCTATTTAGGTGCGCTGAATTTTTACGAGTTTTTCAACGTCCTTGTTGTGCATTTTAGAAAATAGTTTTAGAAAATGCTTTCACAACTACATCAGGTGGTAGCAGATACTGCACGACGTAGTAGCAGTTACCACACTACGTATTTCACGTCTTCTGTAAACGTCACTTTTCGGAACCTTAGGAAAAATTGAAACATGGAAAAAAACGCGATAAATGTTTAAACAAAACATTGCTTCTCGGCGGAGGAACAATTGGATCTTTTATTTTTTATTCAAAAAACTGTGGGTCTAACAAAAAAGATATAAAAAGAAAAAATGTGCATATAATTTCATCGATTTTTTTTTCATCATCAAATTTCTCGATCCAGGCGCTCAATTATTTATTTCATCATATTTTCTCTTGAAGGTGACGTTGGCTTTCGACTCGAAAATATTTTTCCGTCTTATCTTATTCCACCAGCAGGTACTATATTATAATATATATAGGAAAACACGCAAAGTTTACCCGCACGTGAGCTCTTGAAAATAGAATAAAGATTAGTGCTGGGGATAGTTTTGTAAATCCATTCATGCGTAAATATTTCACGTGATAATATTTTATCGATTATCGAGAATTGTTCATATTTTTACAGGCTTTTCAAGATCATGTCTATATTTTAATCAAAAAGCATACTTCATGATAGCGACCGTTTAAATGTAATGAATTGATCATCCCATCTCATTAATAAAACACACGAGTTATTGTTGTAACTATATGCATAGGTAAATGAATCCTTTTTGATTAGAGAGGACAACGCAAATATAATTTCTCCCAAAACAAAGGGTAGGGCATGAATATGGACGTCACTCCGTCTCTTTGACCTTTGAAATCCGAGAAGGGAAATTTGCTGGGAGCGAGTGGCTCGGAAAGACTTGGGACGTTGCGTCCACCGAGAGCTTTCCCTAATAAACAAAGCGCGCGTCCCAACAAGCGGCAACGGATACATTACTTCTCGCGCCTCAATTTCCGAGACTGAGTCACAACTAATTTTCCCCAGGACTGGCTGTACTTTGTACACATCGTACATATTTGAAGTCGTCCCAGCGACTTCTCATTCACGTATAGCGTGCACTTGGCGTTATTTCAGATCAAAGAAAAGCTGCGTGTATCCTTCTTCGCGCGAGGAAGGAGACGATGTCGATTTTCGAGGTTTACGCTGTCACTCGGGAAATTGCGACAGACGTGCCTTACCGAAATTAAGGATCAAAGTGAACTTCATGGGCTTTTTGAAAGAAGACGTGCGCGCGCGCGCGCACGACCTTCTCAAAAGTTCTGAAAGCTCGTGACAACATTATCAATGTCGTGGATTATTTTACACACTTTGTCGAAACCGTTTCATCGTTATTTCCTTCCGAAGTTCAAAATTATCGCACGTTTATTGAGATAAAAGGATTCAAGCGTATAACGAAGAAGAATATGTAATTTTACGACCAAGGACTGGTTTAAAGAGGCCTAAATATTCGATAACCATGGGAGATGAGTCCATGTTACTGCAGAGATATAACTCGTCGAATGAAAAGCGACAAACGTGTGCCCTGTGTTTCGACGCATGATCTGTAATACTCGCATCAAGCGCATTTCATATCCGGCTTAAACTGGCACTATTTGCAGCCGGTCGCGCGTATCAGTATTACTGCACAAAATTATATCCAAGTATAGATCCTCTAACATTGATTTCCTTCATCGGCTAAGCGGATCGTAAACAAGGGCTAAATTTTGTAGCAAATATCATTATGAATGTAGGATGAACCATTTTCCAGAGCTCATTTTTGTGTCTTTTCCGTTGTTTCAGATATTCTTTCGAGGCGTTGCAAGCAAGTGCGCAATATTTACTCGACAGAGTCAACATTAGACCCAAGATTGGGATAATATGTGGCTCCGGAATGAGTATGTTTATACGGATTATCTATTTTGTATGAATAACGGAAAAACGCGGAAAGAAAAAATTGTGTGAAGATTACTTTATTACTCCGTGACGCGGTGGAATTGAAACGATTAAAGCACTACTTATACACTTGCTTTTATTGAACGTATTTTGAATATTCATCGTTAACTATTTCTGTTTTGATTTTTGCGGAAGTGATTACAAATCATATTATTGCAGATGATATAGTTAGCATTTCTCAGTTGTTTTCTCGATGTAAGACGTAAGGAAAAGGTCTTGATTTATGATTACATGCGGTTCAAGATCTTTTCCCAAGTTCAGCGTTCCGAGTGTTTTCACTCGTCGAAGAGAGTAAAATGAGTCGTGTTTAGGTTCAATCGCGGACGTTCTCACGGAGAAACAAATCTTCCCCTACCAAGACATTCCAAACTTCCCAGTCTCCACGGTAAAGAGTCACGTCGGTCAGATGGTCTTTGGTTATCTGAATGGTGTTCCGATCATGGGTATGCAGGGCAGGTTCCACTATTACGAAGGTTATCCGCTTTGGAAGGTATGTCTTTCACCATTATTTTTCTTGTTTTCATATTTTCAACGGTTGAAAAGATCCGAGAATTCAAGAAGAATGAATCAAAGCTTCAAGAATCATGATAACATTGCAAGCAATTCTGATGAAGCTTTGAAGAGTTGAAAATCTAAATGAGTGAAAAGGTCGAAAAGTTGATAAACAAATTTGATGTAATAACAAATGCTTTGCAGTGCGCGATGCCTGTGAGAGTAATGAAGCTTGTGGGTGTGACACACTTGATTGTAACGAACGCAGCTGGAGGACTAAACCCCAACTACAAGATCGGCGACATAATGTTGGTGAAGGATCATATGAACCTGATGGGCTTCGCCGGAAATAATCCTCTCCAGGGGCCAAATGACGACAGGTACGTCGCGTCATTCATATTCTAATCCGATGTTTTGTCCTAATATCGTTGTCTCGCACTCAATATCCTTTCCAATTCCCGTCCGATGCGAGTACCGAATTATGCAGATAAGCCTTTGTCCTTGCTTCCACGGGTCACATTCAGCATCCTATGTCGTTTCTCTCTTTCGTGCTTGCCTTTCACCCCTATATTCTGGCTATTCTATCGCAATTTTAGACAGTCTTAGACTTTGTTTCCTTAATTTTCGGACTAGCTTTGAAAAGTAATGATAATAAAGTCGATTATATCGATAAAAGACGCGAAGGAAGATGAGAAGAATGACGATAACTGCTTGAATCAGTTTGATGAACTATTTATAAGAGCATTTATTAAAGAAGCTGATTGGTATATTCAAACCAGAAACTCGACTCAATTGAGATTTCCAAGGTTTCAGTCGCATCTCTTTCTTTCTTCCGTTTTAATTTGGCGGCATTCGTAAAAGTCCGTGTTAAATGAAATCGACGGAACAACGTTCCTTTGAAACTTCTCGCTGTCCCAACGAACATCGTCACTTTTTTCGAATAATAATAATTATAAGTAATCGAGTTTTTCATTTCTTGAAGATTCGGACCGAGATTTCCACCCATGAACAAAGCTTATAGCACCACTTTGTTAAATATTGGCAAATCAGTCGCGGATGAAATGGGGATTTCCGATATCATTCATGAAGGTGTCTACGCGTGTCTAGGGGGGCCAAATTTCGAGACGGTAGCCGAACTCAAGATGCTCAGTATGGTCGGAGTTGATGCAGTTGGTGAGTTGAAGTTGGGCGATAATTCGCAAAGATAATTACGCCCTCGAGTTTGGACTTAATTTCATTGTACTGCGCAAACGTGCATAATCTCGAAATTTCGTGGGCTGAGATTCTTACTCCAATGTTTACTTTAAAAGAGCGCGAGTAGTGATAATTGCAGTTTTTTACTCTGATCAAATCTTTTGGAATGAGAATCTTGCGTGAAGAAATGTAGGGAGTGATTCGAATTTTATTTTCCTTCTAGGCATGTCCACGGTGTACGAAGTGATAGCGGCCAGACACTGCGAAATGAAAGTATTTTGCTTTAGTTTAGTAACGAATCAATGCCGAACCGATTACGAAAGCAATTGCGAGGCGAATCACGAGGAAGTGCTGAATGTCGGTAGAAACAGTCAGTCAGTTCTTCAAGGGTTCGTGTCCCGGATGGTTGTTTACTTGAAAAATTTGCTGGATCTCGAAGTTTAATTATAAGATATATAATGGTTAATCTATCATTGTTTTTACTATCCATTTTATCAACTCATACAGAGATGACAAAAACACACAATTCTAAAATGCTATTCTAAAATTATTAAATGTCGGAAGCAAATTTCTCATTGTTTGTGATTGATAAAAATAACGCTATCGAACTATAGATTGTATTCAATACGTACAAAATTGGAAACAAAATACACTATTCTATAGAGACGTTGAAAAAGAAAAAAAGCGACGCAAATCCTCGAACAGTTCAAGCTCGTTTAAAATTCGGCTTTTCCGTTCTGTTCAGCTCGACTCGGATTTTTTTATCGTTCGCACATATGCCAAGAAAATACACAAAATTTTCGGCGGTGGAATTGGTAAACTGCGCGTAATACATGCATGCGTAAAAGATATAAAACATGTACGAACTTTCGAATGAAAATTAAAAATTCACGTGATACAAAAGGTAACTTAACATTTATACATGCTATGTTTATTCACTGCCATAATATATAACGTATATTTTTATCGTTTCGTTTTTTCTATATATTCTTTAATGAATGAATTCAATGACGTTGATAGATAGTTACATACAGACTATTGTTACATAACTAGGTCCACGTGCCTTTAATATTTATACACATACATTTCACTGCATAAATCGTCGAATACCCACAACTATGAAAATGCTAGACACTGCCATTATAAAAGTATAAATGTTAACAATTATAGAGCGGTGGCCCATACATATTGTATGCACGAAGTAGAATATCTGGCAACGAAATACATAGAAATACAGTCTATATTTAGTGTCCTGATGAGCACCTTTATCCAATGTTGAATGACTTTCTAGCGAAGAAACAATACTTGAATAAAAACATTTTAAATCTTGAGCGAGTCGTTTATTGAAATAAACTTATTAATAACAACAATGTTGAGATCAGGAAGAAGGAAATATTTGTACGTTTTCCATTTAGCGCTGCAATGAGTTGCTAAAATTGCCATGAAATGAGATAAGAATGATTAAGGTAAGGTTTCGGGAGAATAAAGTCTAAAAATGTGCGTGATTCATTCGAGCAACATGACGTACTTTGTATCCCAGAGTAGTCTAGAAAAGATGGGATATACAGGCTGTATATGTATGTACGGAGAAACGATAGCAGCAGCAGCAGCACCACAAAATGGTCTTTGGTCGTGTGATTTATCGAAGGCGAAGACCAATGCATTAGCGATGGAAAAGCGACGGAAACGAGACGAGGGTAACGAAGCGAGGGGGCGAAATCAAGAACGAAGCTACTACGGAAAAACCTTTTCCCTCTTCTCATCGAGCCGCTACTGCAAAACGACGTGTAACGAATCAATTGAGATTGGTAGCGAGCGACGACGAAGAAGACGAGGATGGTGACGAGGACGAAGACGAATCAAGGAGGAATGAAGGCGCGGATGCGTCACGGATCCAAATGATTCGTCCTTGGCTGGTTAAATGAATTCAAGTGAAAAAAAGCGCTCGATCGGGATTCAAGACATAATTTACAAAAGGGCGGGGGAAATGTGTCAACGGAAAAAGAAGTGCGACGATCCGTTAAATTAAATATGATTCCACGACGTCGACGTCGACGGAGACGAAGACGATGACGCGCCGGGTGCAATAATCTCTGCGTACGTGCAAATAATGGCTTGTGGAAAGCTTCGGAGATGTTAGATTTGTCAGGACGCATGTGGAGGCGCGTGTAATCCCATTGCAGCAGTTTGTGATGGCTTTCCGGTTAAACCATTTTGCCACGCAATTCGTTCATTTCGCTTCCCTCGAAATTGTATCGTAATGTCACTTTCGATTCTAACTTGCTTTTCCCGCTACTCCCGAATATTACGCTAGACTCTTAAATATTATCATTTAAGGCGCATCGATCGTTATGACGCCGAGAATTTTGATGGAATTACGAAAATTCTTTCGAAAAACATTTTTTAAGGATAAACGAAATCGATATTTTGAACGATATTCGGAATAATAAACTGAAATAAATGATGAGCTGTCTGATTTTTAAAGACCGCTAATATTTAGGCAACAAATTTCACAACTCTAGCGAAAATGGAAAAATACGAAAAAATACAAGTTGATATAAGAATATTAACTGCAGAAAAACTGGTATTATTGTCGTTGTCCGTGTTTTTCCATTTTCTGCGGTATTTTTCTTTCATTTTATTGTGTTTCTTATTTTTTTCATAATATTTCTTCATACTTTCATGCATTTCCTTGGGTTTCGGGTATTTTTCAGTATTTGTTCGTATTTTCTGCATTTTTGCTAGTTCAATCGAGAAGCGAATTATTTCAAAACTCCCATGAAAATTGTGGTGCATCTTTTTTCCACAAAAAAAGGTTTACAATTAAAATCCTTTTATGTCAAATTAGGAGTTTAGCATAAAAACTTACAGTTCAGCATAAATTCTAGAGCCAAGCTCAGAGCTGTGTCGCTATTCCGAAGTCTCACCAAAATTTCATCAAATTCTTGATTTTAAACATAATCCGAAACATTACTCGCTATTACTTTTTCGGTGATTAAAAATGAGCTTTTTCGTAAATTGGAAATACTTTTGAAGGGTTAAAATCGAACAAATACCGCTGAAAACTCGTTAAATTTCGATGAAGACCGAAAGAATAAGAGCTATCGGACATTTATTTCATTTGTCAGTTTGCGAAATGTCTTTAACAATATCGCGGGATTGTCGGAAAGAAAAGGAGTAATTACCTCGTTACTTGTTGTTGGGGCGTAGTCAATTTCAGCGGTCGCTTGAAGTACTTGTAGGTGTGACAATTGCAGGGGTCATCACTAGCCAAGAAAAAGAGAGCTTGCGGTTGACAGCTTTTGACATCGCGGTCATTGTCGTTGCCTTTACGATCCTCGTATTTTTTTTTATATTTCTGCAATAATTTATTACATTTTTATACCCTCTTAACTTTACGAAACCAGTTCATGCTTTAATTATTATTTCATCCTGTTTTCGTACATTTTCATTTCATCATTCCATTTTATCGATAAAAATTGAATTGAACAAGTGCAATAACTTGTTAATAATATAATCGATTTCTTTAAAAAAATTCCTTATAAAACAACATGCATCAAATTGAATTGACCTGAACTTGCTCCTCAGTTGTTATATTAAATAAAAACGAAAAAGAAGGCATAAAAAAAGAGATTTTTATAAACTTTATGAAATATTTGTAATCGTTGGTGCATTGCTGAATCGATAAATTCGTCTTGCGCAACAAGTTGCCCAATATTTCCGTAAGGAACGCTGGCGTCGCCGCAGGCAAGTCGGAGCTCTCTCATTGGTCGAGGCGCACGGCTCCAGCTTTAACCGATGTGACGTTTACTGACACTTCGAACCGGCAGTCTCGCCAGTGCGTTGTGTGCAAGCGTTTCGCGTGTTCTCAAAGATACGTTAAAACAACGTCGATTTACAATCGTGGGTGCGCGAATATTTTTAAACTCAACGTCCATGCAGTGATGTAAACAAGTCAAGTTTCGCTGAAAGAGAAGACACGAAGTTTCCCAAGTTTTCGTTCTTTGGTAGCAGAAGCAGCAAAATGTCATCTCGACTGATTTGACGTATGCTCGATCTATTCGTCGTCCGATAGAAACAGAAAGAAAAAGAGAAATTCATGCGCGTGAAACTTGTCGTGCAGGAGCCGCAACAAAGTAAGAAACGTAAACACTGGTTATGTTAACGTTCCCTCGTGCTCGCATCCTGTTGCGAAGGTCGTTCGATGTTCGGCATCTTCATCAACGCGCGCGATTCCTTCATCTCATTAACATAAATCACGTCGGTGATCGCGTACGGAAACAAGTGCGCCGAGGATCTTATTGCGGGATGTTTTGAAAAGCACGGGAATTCATGAATGAAATTGAATAACATGAGTAACAATCGTTCGCGTGTGCGCGTGTGTGTGTAATGTCGTCGTATGAGAGAAAGAGTCGCGTGTCATCGTGTTAGTGAAGTAATCGTAGTGTAGGTCAAGACGCATACATCATCCCAGGATTCCGAAGGAAACAATGCGTAACGATAGAAAATAAAAAAGTGCGAAACCGAGTGTATTTTGCGTATGGAAAATCGGCGAAAAATGATAGCTTGCGTCATGGATCGTGGAATAACGCGTTAATCGATGACAGGGCATCCTGTTGCTGCTGCAACTTTCTGGAGACGAGGAAGGAGGGGGGAAACGACATCGTCCTTCTCGGCGCGGAAACTTGGAGAGAAAAAGTAGTGCGAGCGTATACAGGCTCTCCTTCTCTCTCTGTCTCTCCTTCTCTCTCTTTCTCGCCTGCCATCGCCCCACGTTACGCCTCCAACCGGAACTCATATGCCCATACCCGCGCGCAAAACGGTAAATCACATCTGCAGTCAGGAGCTAACGAGCGCGAATCCCTTTGTGTGTACGCTTCTTTTTTTTTTCCTCATTCGTCCCTTTTCGTTCGTCCTTTTTCTTTTTATTGTACGTGTACGCTCATTTTTCGCATGCTTTCATATCGCTGACTCGATTCCTGAAAGTTTACGAAATTGAAATTAATTTAGCGTGAAATTTCTTCGCGCTCCATGCCTGTTTCGAGTTATTACGAATACTTGTGATATAGCGATTTTCGCATGCAAACATGCCAACTTCTACTCATTTTTATTACGCTTCGATTTCTTGGAAAAAAATATTAAATATACCTTTGATCGTTTTAATAATGTTTTTATTAGATAGTCTTTGAATGCCTCATGCGAATTCGAATTTATTCATTTATTTATCAGTCAGATGCACGTAAAGTACACTTAAATTACTGACTAGAATCAATTATTTATTATCTTTATGAACTTGTCCGTGAATTTGGTGTTGAATGATCGTTTACATAATATTAAATGTAACATGATATTCTCTGAAGCTAAGAAAAATAATAAGTTAATTAATCAAAATTTAATGATTATTATTGTATCGGAATGATCGTTATTTATCCAACGGAATATTATTGTAATTGGACGTTTGGCAATGTTAGTCATTAATTGACTCAATCACTAACGTGAATGTAACAATGTAGTTGTGGTAGTATTAGTATTGACCTTCTTTGTTCGAGTACGTTGTTCTATATTCGGAAAGTATCATAATTACAGAACTGCTGATGAGTGGCAAATGCCAATAATGTAGTTGAATTTCGCTGTCCCCGATTCAAGTATTGCCAATTTATTGTTCCATCGCGATTCGCGATGTGCTATTATTTTCCTTTTCAAAAGGCAAAAAATATGTGCAACTCGATCTCTATTTTTTTCCAGTAAAATGGGTTTTCAATTAAAATTAGGAGTCTAGCTCAAAAACGCACAGTTCGGCATCAGTTCTAGAGCCAACTTCAGAGCTGAAACTTTTTCAAAAGCCATTTGAGTCGGCGAAGAAGCGTCGAAATGAATGTCGAAAAACGGAATTTTCCAGCGTAGAAATTGCGTATGTGTAATTAGATACTTGAGACGAGAAGGGGGAGGAAGAAGAGAGATGGGTTGCGTCGTAGCGAGTTTTTGGTACGAATATGCTTAATGGAATTCGGTAGACATTTCGTGCTGGCTGTGTAATCGTAAATGATTATCGCGTAGGAATAGAATAATATTGCAGGAAGGCTTCGAAAGCACTACGCTACGGTGATTACGGTCTAGATTGTACCGTCGTGCATGCACTGGAAATTAAATACGACTGCTTACCGACTCGCTTAAATAGTAATGTTCCGACTGTGATCCATGCATTCGACACGACGCTAAACTAATTTCTGCTATCGAAAATAATTCAATCTCGATGACAGTAACATTGCTATATTTCGTACTATTACACACTGAAATTTCACTCCAAGAATGACCGGAATTGAATTTATTCGGAGTGAAAGATTACACTTCTTCAGTAAGGGTAAACACAATCGAGTGGAATTCCAGCCTAAAAGATTAGGGAGAGGGGAGGGGCGGGGCTTCGTACTTTTTTCTCAAATGTGACAGAAGTCATTTTCTCAACATTCCTTAATCCTTGAACGATACCTTATAAAGTTTGAGCTGGGCACGTACCATGGATACCGAGTCTCCCCGAGCAACTTTGACAAACTGCAATGCTTCTTAACTTTTTTTAATCTTATATCTCGGAGACTCAGGAATACACCCGAATTGATTGGATTATGGAAAAGCTAACAATTTTGAAGTTACGGGAAAAAGTAGTTGAAATTTACTCGGGATAACACATTTCCAAGAGTAGCGGTGTATTTTTCCATTCCCAATTTCACGCAGTTTTGATAAGCCTGCTTGGGAAATTTGATAAGATAAGCGATGATTACGTCTGACAGGTTCAATCATCTTTTAACCGCATCGTTTAATAATTTAATAGACGAGTCACGCTATTCCGAACAACAACAAAAAGGACAGTTGTGGGAACTCGCGTGTCTTGCGCACACATTATCTCTCATATAGCGCAATCAATATTTAGAATACTCTATCGCGAAAACAAACAGTTTCAAATATTTAGGGGGCTCTCTGAAATGACAGCTATGTAATTGGTATAATAAATTTTAGCGTGATTAAAAAGTTATGGGGTTTTAGAATTGAAAGATAGTAATATTAGAAGGGCAAATAATGAAATTGCTTTAATTTTGTTGCTACGAATTTAGCGCAAATTAAAGTTTATTAAAGTTTACCTTAGGGAACGAGTGCTTCCAAATGAATGTATGAATTCGAGAGTTTATTAATCTCGTAACTTTTGAACAGATTTTTTTATACGACGTGAGTAACATGTAATAAAACATGGAATATCATGTGAATATAATTTAATTAAATAAATGAAATTCGCAGAAACGTAATTTAGCAGAGTTCACACAAAAACCGCATGCTGCAGTCAATCTCAAGTTTAGTAGGGCAATTACGTATTGGAATTCTTTTGACGTGAAAATTATACAAAATGCATTCCAACGTTACACATCATTTCTGCACGAAACGTAGATGCAAGAACTTCGACAAATAGGACTCGAGGAAATACACGGAGAAGGGTAAAGTCGAGTATAGTTTATTTGACACACGCTAACTTGGATTCAATTTCAACTCGCTTGAAAAAATGGAATCAAGCACTTCGCGTACATACTTTTACAGTGTAATTGTAACGTGGTGTATCATGATTACTTGACATCATTACTCTCTACTTGGTTTTACAATGTAACTGTTTGAATTCACTTTATGCACTTATTATATTTTACAAGAAAGCGATTCACATGTTTATGATGTAACGCAATATCGGGAAGTTTAGAATAATGTGGAATTTTAAGAAACAATGTGACTTTGTGCGGAGAGAATTCTATGTGCATTATTAGAAATTACGTATCGATATTGCAAGAAAGCTTCAGGGTATTTATATTTTACAAAAGAGTACTACGTAGGTATATAATTTACAAATATACAATTAGAATTGTTCTGATGCCGCGTGTATAATGCCTTTTGATATAATAGTTGGTTTAATTGAAACGTGTGTGTTGCATGGTTTGAATAGGTAGCTCTATTAAGTATCGGATATTGATTATTATTGTTTTCTAGGGCATAAATGCTGCTGCGCTTGAGGTCGATTACTTGAAAGTTAGCTTTTGCAGAGAAAGCGAGAGAGAAAAAGAGAGAGAGATTATTGGAAATCTCCAGTAGCTGCAGCAGCAGCAGCAGCCTCGAAACCGTTCACTTAATGTACATCCCCTTTTTTCCCCATATTGATTTATTAATTGTCACCAATTTGCGGAGGGCTGTTTTGTGTAAAATGACAGCATTGTTAGATTTACTGCAGCGCAATGAAATTCTTTATCGAGAACGTTCGGAGAACGCCATATAAAATCAGAGGATGAAATTACGATAGGACGTGCGCGACCCAACGAAATTGAAATCGTTTCGTTGGGAGAGAAATTGGAATTAATCAACATGCGTTATCGTTTCTACGCTGCTGCTCCGCCTCTGAAGCGCTTGAATTTAACGCATATATCTCTTTGAAAACGGACTTGAGCCATTGATTCTCACGTGGACACGAACAGCCATTGCATATTTCCTCCCATAATACCTCCATAATAATTCCATATATTTTTAATTCGTCTTTGGCGCCAATGGACCTTGTATTATTCGTGCATGTCTTCCAAGTGTTCTCGCTTCATTTTCACCGTGTATCCAAGCATCAATTACAATATGCCAGCACAACTACTGATTTTGTACTGTTGCCGAAGCTTATTTTGATCGTTGATGGTTCCTTTTCCTTTCGCCCAATTATTCGACGTTCAACGCCCTGTACGACTGGCTACGAGTCGTATGAATATTCCGTCATTAGCGTTTTGCATATATCGAACATGCTGTTTACTTTCTGTCTCGTTTGACGAACGAGGCCAGCACTGCAGTCTGACTAACGCGCTCTTGAATCCATTTAAAATCAATCAATGGAAACATCAGGTCGCTTTCATTCAGGCTTTCTCTGCATCACGCGCGCAGTTAAAATTCTTTGCTTCTCATTGTATGTAGATTATGTGAAAAGTTGATTTTCCATTCGCACGCTAAATCTTCTGAAGTGAAATTGCATTCGTTTGGAGTGGAATTCCAATAAGAAACGATGAACATTGAATTGCAGGTTTGGAGTGAATTTGGTCACTCCAGTCAAAGTCATTCTTGAAGGCAATTCCAATCCTAATGAATAAAATTGCGCTCCACATTTTTGAGTCAAGAAAAAATGTCTGGAGGCGAGGAAAAAGCTCTTGAGTCAAGATTGTCAACTTTTGTTTCAAAACTTGTCTTGCGCCGAATGGTAAAACTCAAGAATCTCCGTTTCTTGATTCAAGAGAGATATTTCCAAGATTGCTAAAGATTAAACGAGAAAATGAATAGAAATAAAGATGCTGAAGAAATGGAATGTTTTTCGTTTGCTCAGACTACGAGAAGCGGTGAAGAAATCGAAATGGTCGAACTTAGTGGAAGCAGCAGCGGCGGGCAACAGCAGCAAGCCTCGATGGGTGTTATGATGGGGCCAGTGGCAGTCTCTTCGATGACATCCGCGGCCACTTCAGCCGCTTCGTCATCCTCCTCGACGGGGACGAGCGGCACGACTGGCGCCGGTTCCTTGTCTTCGACTTGCGGCCGGGCCAGTATTCTCGAGACTCAGGTTCGCGCTCAGTGGTATCGCGTTTTCGTGTCTTTGGAAGACGAGTACCTAAGCATATCTTTGGACGAGAGCTGCGAAAATCCGGTCCTCACCGGTAACTCGCTCAACGGCGGTGGCGGTGGTGTCAACAACAACAATATCGACAGTCTCAACGACCCGGATGTCCCGGATTCGGTGGCCAATCAGAAGAGAATAGTGCGCGTCATCAAAAGTGACAATAGTGGTCTCGGGATCTCGATAAAAGGAGGCAAAGAAAATAAGATGCCTATTCTCATTTCGAAAATCTTTAAGGGAATGGCGGCTGACGCCACGGAACAGTTGTACGTCGGTGATGCTATACTCGCCGTGAATGGAGAAGATTTACGAGAAGCCACGCACGATGAAGCTGTTAAGGCGCTAAAGAGGGCTGGAAAGGTCGTGGAACTTGAAGGTGAGTCATATATCTCCATCCATTCTTAAAAAACTCATGACGTGTGCGAAGTTGTCCGACGTCTAACGTTGGATAAAATCTCACCCATGAAGTTGGCCAAGTAATGCTATCATGGCTGCTGTGTGCGAAATTTAAATATTCAGTGACCTCTTCTGGTGTATTAAAGTCACTTCTGTTTTGGTTTCTCGAATCAAAGCTAATACTTTCATTTATTCATTCGTTTATCCATTTAATAAAACAATGACTCGAGTCAATATCGGATAAATAGTGCTGCGTCTCGATATTCCAAATTTAAATTCGCCTTCAATCTTCGATCTTCAATTTTTGATGAGCGGTTTCTTCGAGATTCGAGTTTCAATTGACTAATTGATTTTGAACGTTTTCCCGATTTTAATAGTCGGGTTCTGTTTGTAAAGTCATGTATCATTAGTTTTTAATTACTTTTTTAATCCCTACTGCAGGCTTCGATCGATTGGTCTTGATTGATATTACTTGAAGTAAAAATTTCTATTCAAAACTCTCTGTTTTTTCGCCGTTATACACTACATTGTACCTATAGATTTGTAGTTGATAAAAATCACAAAAAAGACGTATTTTTTCTCATGATACAGCCCTATCGGAGTATACTGTTGGACTTGTGTTTATTAAAAAAAAAAAAGTAGTTCCGTTTGTTCATACATAATTCTCGTGTCCCGAGGACTTTATTTGCCGTCGAGGAATTCCCGGGAATTACGCGATCGCGATCAAGCGTAACAACAGTTTTGCCGATTTTACCTTTAAATAAATATAAAAATCTAACGATCCGACACGTCAGTTTCAACGAATGACAAGCGTCGTTCAAAGGTGCAAGAACCTGACATGGCAAGTGGGAATACTCGTAGAACCGAAAGCTTTTAGCAGAATTATCACTCTTGGAACTGGGTGCTCGCGACAGTTTCTTTGACTCCCCAATTCCCATCGCTCTCGTGCTTTTTTTAGTCACATTTCTGAAACATCATTAAATTAAATGAAACTTCTTTCCATCTTTAATTGCGTTTGGAAAACTGCTTCCAGACGGGAAGGTTCAAAGGCATTATTTTTTATTTCGGGACTTGAGGAAATCTCGGTGTAAGCGAGATTAGAATTTGACCTTTGAGCAGTAGCCTCAGATTTCTCTGAAACCAAGGAAGTCGGCTCTAGAGATTGCTGTTTCGCGGTGCGTCCGATTCTTGCGAAGAGCTAAGTCATAGCCGGTCCGTCTCGTTGCTGCGACTCTAAAGGTGGCGCTTACTCGGTTGAATGATCAAAAGTAAGAATGAAACCAGGTCGAAAGGTTGAAATGTTCCGAGAGGAAAAAGCATTTGGTGCAGAGAGGAACGTTAAATGGCGCATCCCGTTCTATCCGGCCCTTCCGCCGCGCCTCTCTCTCCTTCCCTCTTATTCTTGAACTCACTTTCCACCTCGCATTTGCCTTCTCCCTCGACTTCATTATTATTCAAGACATAGCGTCTCTTTTTGATTCTCTTTAGCCCTCTTCTTCGGCTTCTCTCGTTCTTCAAACCTTTTTGTTGTAGCCTGCCGTTTGTTTCGCGCACGAACTACTTGAGTGCAACGTGAAATCGGCACGTAGAAACTTATATTGAGACATGTGCTTACGTTCAGCGCATTACACAAATGCTTGCATATGCGCCACGTTACTTTAATTTGAAAGCTTTCTAGAATTTGTATATATCGTACGTATGTATATGAAATACTATGTGTTGATTTGCATTTCGTAGAGCCTCGCGTTCATCTTTATGATACTTTCTTTTTCCTTTCGTTTCATTCCGAACTAGAAAACGAATATAATCGCTGTAAAAGGCTTCGCACGCTTACAAATAAACCTGCATATTCTCGAAATCTGAATCAGTGAAAAGTAACTGGAAAAAAGCAACAGCTAGTGATACCCAAATAAAATGACACCAAATTCCAACGAGCGAATAATTTTAATTTCTTTTGTACCGGGGTTTAAGCTGTAACGTTGATAGGAGCTTTTTTGCCGGGAAAAGTTGTCACCACTTGGCTTTACGTGCCATTATTCTTCCCCGGTTAAACGTCGAGCTCATTAACTTGGTTCAACTTATAGTTAATCCTCGCAACATTTTAGTCAGCGCGCTCCGATGTGACGGCTGTAACGGATACGGAATACTTTTCTCTCGGCCTTTGCTTAAATGTCATGCACCACTTGTATTCGTAGTCCATAAGCATCGGGGAGTAACGTGTGGATGAAAGGAGATATTTTACATGTCTCGGTTGCACATGAGCATTCGGATCCGTGGCGCGAGCGACATGAGTAATGATGGCAAAGAGGAAGAGATGGAAGAGAGATCGAATTCTTGATAACTGCTTGATCTCGGCAATTTGGGCTTGACAAATAACAAGCCAAGTGACTTGTTAGCGCGCTTTTATAAGAACCATTACTACAGTGAGCAAACAAAACGATGGAAACATATTTTTGGAAGTTCCAAAAGCACCGAGAAATTGGAAATCAAGGTCAAGTTGACTCGAGTCAATCGTCGTGCAACTCTTGCATTAGTTTCTATCGAGTTGTTGATTTATTTTCTCGTTCATTTGATTTCCAGAGTTAATATTGGCTCACTATCTTTTCCCTTTTTCCCTTGTACGGCTTCATTGTCAGTTTTTCTTTTTCCTTTGTTTCAATGGTCCTCGTTGTATGCCGTGGCTACTAACTTTTCAGTTGTTGTTTTCTTCTCCTTTTGTGTTGTTGCGATATCATTGTTCATTAATTAGTATTTCGTATTCATTCCGTTTTCAGCGAAGCCTCATTAACTTTCATCGCTATATTTTATTGCGTGAAAAATGGAGAAGAAAGTTGTTTTTACGAAGAAAAGATCGAGAATGAAATAAACTCGAAGGGAAATAAAAGCATTGTCGAGTTTGGGCCCAGCTAATGAACTTGAAATAGCAGCGGGGAGTGGTTTTTGAAATGTTGGATGACTTTAAATTGACATCAATTGCGGCGATATCTCCGCTTATAGTGTCTCGTTTCTTGATTTTTATTCCCTTGCTCCCTCGACAGTGTTTCACTATCTTAGGTGCTGCTTTCTGTATTTCCTCTTTTTTCACGCCATTGAGCCTTTGTGCTCGAACGGCCGTTTATTTACTCTCTCTTCTTTTCCCGTTCTTTTTGTCGGGGCTTTCATCGCAAAAGCTCCTCTGTGTGTAACTGTGTGTAGCCGTTATTAGTTTTCATTGTAAAACGGAACGCGAAACGTTGAAACAGCAGATAGCAATATACGTGTTGAGTAAACCACACTGAAGCTAAAGATATCACGTAGGAGACTATTAATTAATTGATAAGATCTTCGGGGATGATGTTAAAATCTTTCGTTGAGCTAATTTCACGTTCTTTTATTGAAAAAGTCTTCTCGCCGTTTCTCCTTTTCTAAAGAATATTTCATTAAAGTCATTACGCTCTTCATCGAGATACACGCATCGAAGAATAATCTTTTAGGAATTTTTCATTACTCCGGCGTAACTAATTAAATTGTAATTGTTCAGAGTCTTCGTAGTAGAGAATACATGTCTTCGAAGTAAAATAGATTATCGAATCCTCGCAAGTGTCGAGTAACAGCGTCGCTTCATTTTCGTATCAATGTAAGATTTTTGCTGTTTCTTTAATGCGTTTGCCGTCATATGCGCGAGCGCAGAAATTGCACCGGGGCAAATGCTGTTTAAGGCTCGTAATAAACGTAACTATGTAAGTTATGACGAAGCAGGAGATGATAATGCATAACAATATTTCGGCGTAATTCTAAAAATGCAATTACGTAGCTAGCGCGACGAGACATGATTATTAGAACAATGCAAAGGGGAAAGAGCAGAAGAAGTGAGCGAAAAAAAAACTAATAATGCGGTAACTGGTAATTACAAAAAGTGTTAATTTCAGTTTGGCGCCTTAATAAGAACGGGCTGAAGAGAACATTTTGCATAAATGGTTGAGACAAAATCGATAATCGATAGCAGTGCACATGGCGCAATGTCGTCGTGGCGATACCAAAGGCTAATATCTAATTCACCGCGCTTGAGCTTGGCGCACTTGAAAAAAAGCCAATATCGGAATGTGTGTACGTACGAGTGCGCGTGTGTTCAGGAGGGCGGAGGAGGGTGTCTACCAAGGACGGAGAGAAAAAAGCGTCATTGCTCCGCACAAAGTATTTTAAAAAAGCCAGGAAGAAGTGGGAACAAACACGGAGTAGCTACTCCCGTTGGCGCTGCTTGCGCGCTCGTTTATAACCCTTTTAACGTGGTCCGTCGCATTTTATTACAGTGCCGGCTGGTAGCGACCCAACTTCACGTCGAAGCTATTCGGCGAGCTACCAACATAGCATTATCTTTATAATAAATGCAAGCAGAAAACTTCCAAGTGAAGAGAAATAATTAGAAAAGCAAATAGCGGTCTTTTTTATCTGAGAAAAGTGACTTACCGGTCTCAAATTTACCCGACTTTTTACCGTGCTGTACCACGGGGAGAAATGGACATTGTTTTTGCATTAGCGGCACGTGTTTGACATGCTTATTTATTGTACGAGGAATATCTGAAATATAAACTAAAAGTTGAGTTGACGTTCAATCAATGTCATTTAATTTCTGGTGCAACTCTTTTTTTTTTTTTCAAACTCGACTGAATAAGAAAAATTAGCGACTCTTCATTTTTTTTATCCCGTTACACATTTTTAACTTTTAATAACTTTTAAAATTGTTTATTTAGAGAAGAAATTAAGTTGAGAGTTGAAAGTTTACGGCGTACTATATTTGATAACAAAATCTGCTGGAAGAAGGCGGGAGTAAATATTTTTATACGCTTATCTAAGGCATAAAACGTGCGAGTATCAATGTTTTATATCGATGCGTTGGAGTACCATAATTAAAAATAGCCGAGTGCGCGGAGAGCGGTACGAACACAAAGTGTGCAACCGCTTGTTTCAAAGGTTTCAATCCCATAGAAAGCCTCGTTAATTAATTAATGAAAAACGTAAAAAACTTGATCGATTTTGGTACAATATTTATCAGCATTTCAATCACACGATATTCATGTAAATTCTGCGTAATTTTATCGGAAAATCGTCGATTCCGGAATGACTAATCACGAAGACGAAGAACTACGCGAGTGATACATTTCTTGAAAGTTTGTTACAATATTAATTATGCGGGAATTTCATCGACGTTATTTCGACGATGCAGAAAATTATCGAAGCGTTTCGCGTGACTTTTCCGCACGGTTATCTATTTACCGCTCTACCAATCGTGCCGGCGGATCTACAGAATTCAGGTGGAATGAAATATCGCGTGTCCCTGATTATGGATCGTCCCACGAAATGAGATAGAGGGCGACCTCATCGAATTCGTAAAAGAGGGGGACGGTCGACAAGAAAGATCGTTACCTGTAGGTATACCTAATAACGGGTTGCACCAACGTAAAGTGAGATAAACGTTTTGTTCGTGTAATACGGCATTTATGCACCCGGCATCATTTGATTAGTCAAGTATGCGGCAATTAAAAAAATAATTCCACATCATTCTCAATGTATAAGTAAATTTTTCAATACACTCTTGCGGGAAAAAGAATATATTTTCGTCGGAAACAAACGTATGAATGTCTTTTCCGTTAAACGGTTTTCATACATCGGACAATTTCTAAGTGTGTACAGTGTTTTACACGCTAAATCTTTCCCAGTGACATCTCATTTATTTGGAGGGGAATTCTAGTCCAAGAATGATGGGAATTGACTGACTCCGTGTAGAGTTAAATTGGGTAATCGCACTCCAGATTTGGTGTGAAACATGACACTCTTTGAAAAAGAAAAACTCGAGAAGAAGGAAAAAAGAAAAGCCGAATCCGAGGGATTTCATCAATCACTCGCACCTCGCGCAATAGAGATGGATTTACAAAACCGCAGGGCTGCAGTAGTCCTTGTGATAGGAAACCGCCGCCTCTCTGTCGCTGGTGCCTGTAATGTCCCCCTCTCGCGGTTTCTCGATGCATGCTTCCCCTAATTGGAATGTGTAATTTTAGACGAGCATTGTTCAACGCTTCTGGATGTACGCCGGATGACGTATGACACTAGGTATTCTCGCGGAAATTGCACCTTAAATCGTGTGGTCCGGATCGGCCCCAGAACCTCCGGCTCCTTATACGTTTTCTTACTCCGAGTTCAAACTGTGCTCGTATTCCACCCTTCTTCTCAACAATTCGGATCGCTCCATATATTTCGTCCGGTTCTCATTTCCTTCTCATTTCCCTCTTATTTTCATTGCCATTTTTTACATTTCGATATCTTCTCGCTTTTATTTATTCCTTTAGCTTTTCATAAGAAACTTTTCATGGACTCGAGGTTTTTAAATTGATAGTGCATTTTCCAAGCAATACAACTAAATTTTATATTACGTTTGTCTAGAAAAGAACTCAACGAAGCTGCAATTTTAAAATAAATATAAAAATTCTAGACACCCAGCAGTATTGTTTCATAAAAGTCGTTATCTTTCGTTTTATCTTCCTGCAACGAATTTATAAAAATATAACTCAATCCGCTCGTAGAAACAATTTATTACGACTGTCTGAAAATAAAACTTTTCAATATCTTTCCACTGAAAATTACATTCTTAGAAATGTCTGTTCAAGGTTAACAGAATCTGCTCGCCTGAAGCAGGATTTCGGTTTGATTTAGGCACAAGTGGATTTCATCTTGCGGGAAACAAAATATTATTGCGGAAAAAAAGAATTCCTTTTCCCTTAAACGGTTTTCGTGCAGCAGATCAGAATTTTATCGTGAGCGGACAATTTCTAACAGCGTAGAATGCTCGAAGGCTTGAAATTTATTTAAAAATTGTGTATGTACGTCGAGTTCTTCTAATTAGCGTCGATTGCCCTAGCGCCGTCACGGAAATTGCCGGTTCTTGTTGTCACGATATGGGTCGTCGAGTGATGGTATCTGTCAGCGTTTACACACCGACGGATATGATCCTTCCATTTTCCCGCCTCTTTCTCGTTCCGATCTTGTGCAAATAGTCAAATTGCATTCTGCTGTGTCACTAATGACCTCGGGAGCCTAATTGAACTTCCTTTCCTTTCCCGTGTCTTTCTAAACAAAACGTCGACCGTTGACACTGTCGCGCAAATAAAGATGAAGCCATTTTTTTACGTATTTTTTTATCGTGTAATTGAGCGCCTGGATCGAGAAACTCGCCGCGCTCTAAGTGTTCTCAGACAGATATTTTTTCTAATTATATATTTTTTATTAGAATTATATATTTTTTTTGGTTTTTTTTATTCGTTGAATAAAAAAATTCGTATTCTCCGAGCATGGAGAATACTTTCGGACCCTTCGTCCGAGAGCGCGGAGCATTTCTCGATCCAGGCGCTCAATTTTAATCGTCGACCAGAAACAGTGAAGAAATAAAAGTATTTTTATTGTTCGGACAAAGTAGAAACAGAGAATAAAGATATCAAAACGAGCAGTGAAATAAACATCCGCGTAGCTTTAGTATAGCCTTTGTTGTCGTTCTGGTCGGATATCTATGTCAGGTCGAAGAAGCATGACGGTCGACCGAATCGGCCGGCGTGTCAACTGCAATTCCAAGCAGTCGAGAATGCTCAACTATATTTGGCTCAATGTCTAAATTTAGATCTCTACTGGACTACTTTCCCTACATGTCTTGCCTATTTTTCTTCCAATCCTCGCGACAAATTATCCGAGTAATTAGTATAGAATCAGTAATGAAGAGGAAGAAAACGAAAAAGACGAAAAAGGAAAGAGCCTTCACGCACGCACGCACGCAGTCATACGTATCTGAGGTTCTTCCACGCACGTGCGCGAATAGCGTCTACCGCTATCAGTGGTAATATCGTTAGTCCGCAGTTCGCTCCACATTTTCGTCGGTGGAATTGCATAAGATTGAACGATAACTTACACGAGAACAGGAACATCAGTAGCAAGAGGAGCTGGTAGCTATAGCGCTGGCGCCAACCACGCTACTAACACTGCAACAGCAAAGGCGTCTCGAGTGAGAAGTGAGCAGAATTATGGCTCGAGGAACACGGCGCGCGTTGTATTGTGATGCGAATCGCGTGCCGCGTGGTATTTGGTCGATTCCGAAATTATCCCGTGTGTATTTTTATGTCGATGTTACGCTGCTGCTGACCACGGCGGCGAATTCACTTCCCCGAACGATCCTGTTACTCGTAAATACTCATCTTTGTTTCTCTTTTTCATAAACCACGCCGCGTTGTGTTGAAACTCAACACCGTTATCACTCCAATTAGTATCGGATTTTTTTTCCACAGAAATTGTCTTGCACAGCGATTGTCTGACCAAATTACTGATCTGAATCCCTGAAAATGAAAAATCCGTCGTTTTCGAGTATTTTTTTTATTCACTTCAAAATTGGAATTATCAACACCGAGATTCAAATAGCCACAATTTTTGCAGCGCAACTTGGACATTTTTTAGTTTCAATTAGACGCGATTTTATCTTCAAGGGCTCGTTCATTTCTTACCTGTTTTTTTTTTCATGTTTGCAGGCATCTTGAAAAGCGCGACCCAACATGCTCTCTAGATGATTGCACCTTTTTTCTTTACTCTCTCGAGTTTTCACATCTTTTTTGTTCGACACTTTGTTCCAATAAAAGAGGAGGTTAAGTACCTTCCGTTTGTAGCAATTGTTTTTGAGAGTTGGCGTATGCATTTGGGCCGGCGCCATTGTTCCTCCTTGCCGGCTAATTTCCGCTTCCGATGGCGCTCCCTTTGATTCAAAGTTCCAGCAGTTATTGCTCGTATTAATACGTCCCGTCGCTTACATATAGACATATATATCACGCGTGAAAATGATGAAAAAAAAAACTTGCCATGATCAAGATATACGTGGTTTATGGGTTTTTATGGGCACCTAAGCCATTCATTAGCCAATGTCAGGGAAAGATTAGAAGCTTGCTGCGTAGTAGAGCTATTGGTCGTAGAGTCCTTGGAAGATGGGACCTTGGTTTTGCTTTTAACAAGGGATCGTAGTCGCCGCCACCACCACCGCCGAGTTGGTAGTAGCGGCGGCTTCGGCGGCGAAGGAATTACCAAGTATGATGCAGGGCAGGGCAGCCCGTTGCTGAAATATGTATGAAAGCATACGCGAGCTATGAAGCAGAAGCTGAGGCGCGGCACACACAGCAGCAGCGATTATACGCATTCTGCGTCTTTACGTGTTCGTGTACTCGCGCGCCTGGCGATAACCCCTTTGAGTTATTATTCAAAGCAAATCACAGGCGTTCCACTCCGATTAAGCTACCACCGTGTATATGCCTTGGGAATGGAGCAACTAGGAAATCAAGATATTCAACTGCAACAATGTCTCTCCTCATTTTCTTCTTATTGTTTAAAAGCTTCAGAATTTTGATCGAGTTACTACTTTTCGCCAGTGACGGGGATGATCTTTCGAATGTGTGATGGAATGAAAAGAAATTGACTGCATTTTCCGAATTCCATTTCTAATTGAAAGCTTTGTAATGTTGCGATGTCATCGCCGCTGTAAGTGAGAATGATGAATCGACTTCTTTCTTAAATTTTCCGTTGCTCTTGTTCATATATCTTGGGTGAAATATTTCCGCCTTTCTTACTCGTATTTTCAGATCTCCTGTCTTATTGTGCGACTTCTCTCATGCGATACGATTGCGTGCGGTTTAAAGCCTCGAGAGAACTTTCAACATTTCCTTGGTTTGGCTCCTTTTCCAACTGTCTATTCATGCTTCTCGTGATTTCGTCATTGAAGCACGTTTCGAGACTAAGTAGAGTACGCCGTTCTTGAATTTACTTTACAGTGACGCTCGTAATATTGCCTAAGAAAAGTCAAGCGTGGCTCTTTTTCCGTTTCTTTTTGCTTCGATTTATTTTCTCAAGGATGAATTTCGGAGAAAGGCTTTTTTCTTGTATGCAAATCTCATGACAAGTTTTACAAATAAATATTTTTTTAATACTCATTCCCAGTTCTCCGGATTCGTAAATGAAGTCTCTTTACAAGAGCTCGATGTGCGCGCTTCGCGCGTGCCCCAATTTTTTTCTCCCTCTCAAGAGTACTCCGATGTAAAAATCTGTCTCTTCTTCTCTACTTCATTTATTGATCCATCCTTTTCTTTCCGACGGTAATTAGCACTATGATTCGAATAAAACGAATCGACTATCGATCATATACGATTCATGCCTTTGAGTGAAAGTGTGATGATGAAATATAATTGAAATATTGATGCGAAAGTAAAATATGCATATATCTAGCGCGGCGAGACTCAGCAAGATTTCGCGATGGATCATCCGATACCATTTCTGAGACTCGACCTTTTCCGCCCGGGAAGTTACCGCCCAAACGTAGCTTGCCACAACCGCTTGTAAATCTGATAGCGAATTATAACGGCACTCAATAAACTCTTTGTTATAATTTCGATACGCAACTAAGGTTCTTACTTCCGGTGGAAATTCGAACTTTCGAAGGAACAAATTAAAATTCCATTGTAGTCTATCCGAAATAAAAAAGCAGTTAAAAGGTTGTAAAACGGTTGCGATCGTAAACTTGAAAAATAGGCTCGCAAGACGATGATAGTAATAAAAACAAAGAGAAACAATGTCTAGCTAAATGCCTCGAGAACATAAATTGTTGCGACCAAAGTTAAAATAGCCAAAGCAGTGTTGAGAACGAAAATGTCCAAGTTGGCTTCAACTTCTTTGATATAAGTCGTAAAATCAATCGCGAAGTAATGATAAAATATAATCAGAATGTCCGATGAAAAGACGAAAAGACGAAAAGACAAAAGGGCTCGACTGTAGTGCGGTCCGTGTTAAATTATGTCAGGAATAGTGGGGAACAGAGAAGGAGTAGAGGGTCCGTATAGTCTGGAGGTGTAATAACTCATATTGGGCTGTACACAATACCATTGTGTTCGTTGTACGGATTCTGGAGAGAACAGGTACTGCTGCTTATAACCATACACCTATCTGGCCGCACATTATATGTGTCCGTATAAGTACGCTCCGCCAAGTTCTTCCGCATGTGGAGATATAGGGGTACCAGGGTTCCTTTATGTACGTCCTGTGTAGACATGTACACGAATAAAAGAGCTGCCGCCACCGCCACCGCCGCGCCGCCCACCACAACTCTCTCATAATAAAGGTTTCCAATTACAAAAGTAATTAAATATACGGCCACCACCATCGCCACTGTCGCCGCCGCTGCCGCTACCGCTACCGCTGCTGCCCCCTCTTTCCTCAACTAAACTTTACCATTTTACACTGTAATTGACATTTCAATTTACTACTTTGGTGACGCTTTTCCGATTCTTCACTTTCGATTCGGAGTACCGTAAAATAGCCAAGATCGAACCACTTCCTTTTCAATGACTTGGTAATAATTCTATTATCGAAGAGTTAACAATGTATTATCGAATATTTTCAAGTCAATTCACGTTGCGGAATATTCGGAAAATGGAATAATAAACGCGAGAAACGAATCGAGAATAAAAATCCCTTATGAAACTCCTTCCCCTACTTAGGGAGGAAAGCACTTATCGCCTGTTTCTCCGCTGCTTCTCCGCTTGCGTTAAACAGTTTTCCTTGGCATTGTAAATTTTTACGTAACCTTTTGAAAATCTTGTTAACCGAGATTCCGGGGAAAGCGGGGGCGGGACGTTTACAAGTCCGGAAAATGTGCGATGACGTCGCGTACTCCCGTCTCCGGCACACGCGTCTCCTGCTTCTCATTTCTCCACCTCCTCCATCACGTGGGAAAAAAGACACGTCGCATTACCTTGCGTATTCCGGGAGAAGAACGACGAGTGACGAGTTTTAATTACTGGTTGAGGGAGTCATTTCATGGCTTGAATGCGCATATTTTATGGTTTTCGCCGTTTTCTGTTCTTTCCTGTACCTTCATCATGCTAAAACTTGTTTTTTTAAAGAAATCTAAAAAATATCTCCGAATTTTTCGAATGAATTAGAAATGATGTGATAATTTTCACTATTTCAAGCATCGAATCCGGCTTTTCGTTGCATCCTTTGATATCACCGTCGTTGAATTTCGAGTTGACGATGCCGAAAACGGCGACAACCACAATTTCCTTCTTCCCTTTCCTGTCAATGAAACTTGCATAATTGAGCTGTGACGACAGGGTAAAATGAGAGAATTTCTTTGATGAGAGATGAGAGAACGTTTCTCTTAAAGAAAACCCTCTCTTTGGCCTCCAAGGTACGTTTATGAATGAGCAAACTTTAACATTTATTAGGCTATGACTTTCACGAATTTAAAGTTTTCTCGGAATTGAGTTTCCCAAATTTGTTTGCATCACCGAATATGCATTCTTGCAAATATAAAATGGTTTACATTCGATCGATACGAAATGTAAACGAATATTTAAAAAAAAAGATTATAAACCATTCTCATTCTAACTTGATTGGTACATCTCTGTTTTCCTGTTTAAAGCTTCGATAAACTTGTATTTTTATTCCGTTTTGAAGTAACTTTATGCAATTTTAAATATTGACCGGGCTCCGAATCCGGAGTAATAGCACTTCGACTGTGATAGATCGAATTGGAAATCGTTTTTACAACGACGAATTTATCTGGGCTGAAAAATTGAAAATAGCAAGCGCGAATTTTTTTTTTCATAAGTCTAACAGTTGCAGAGAACCAATTATTGGATTACGATACAATGTTTTAGCGAAATAATAAAACAGAGTCGTTTTTTTCAACCCAAGTCAAAAATGAGGTCTTGCAAATGAAGGTTTGGAGTCGATTATCTTTTCTCACTTTTTAATGCAACAAGAACACTCTTGATCGATGGATTTCTAAACAAGCATATTTTCTGATTTCCTAAAACGAAACTTATAATTCAAGTATACTCTGATGCAGAAATGATAAACTGTTCAGCTTTACGATCGCCTGGCATCCTTAATTTTTGGTTCATAATAAAACAGCGAGGTCGATAAACTTGCAAATTTGGCCATATTCGTGTGAAGCACGGAGGAACTTGAATCAGGATTAAATTCTCCGGATTATCGTTTCAGAGATGGTGCAACGCCATGTTGAGAAATGTACGTGTGACGAATCACATTATAGCGTTATTTAAATTCAAGCCACTGAGTTATGGGTACCTCTCGAAGAACGACAACGACGACGACGACAACACGTACTAGCGCAGCCTTAAAACGGGGCTTTACGATTCATTTATCGTTCCGTTTACGGTCGCAATCTTTACGATCGGACTCGTTTCGACATTTCAGAATCGAAAGTCGCTTTTGCTGCTGCGAAGCCACCAAACCGAGGAGGACGTGTAAATTACCTTTGCTCGATTTTATTACAAATAATGGACAACCAGCAATGCCCTGTACACTTAAAAATTGCACTTTAAAGACGTAACTGTCTCCAAACCATCTGCTTAAGCACGGGATAAGCAATGGGAAAATGTACGAGACTAAACAGAACCCGCTTGCCTGGAGAAGGTTTTCAGGCACAAGCGGATTTCGTCTTGGGGAAAGTAGAATATTATTACGGGAAAAATAATATTTTCTGCGTCATGGAATTCGAGTTCCTTTTCCGTTGTACGGTTTTCATGCAGCAGATCAGAATTTTACCGTACGTCTTCTCTTTGGTTACTTTTTATATATTATACTCGTCGTCTTCACAAAGTATTCTTGGCAATCATTGAACAAGTTTGTAAGCGAATGTTGAAGGTAACGCAAAAATGACAGGTTTTAGACTGTCTCAACTCGTAAAGATAAATTTAAAAAATGTTTAAGCTCAATTTGACCTTTTATATTGGTGATAGAAATTGCGTTTTCTTAAGACGGTATATCTATGAATTACATCGTGGGGATGAGGTTGCTGGGGCTCCAACGAAGTGCGAGCAGGAAATATCTTTCCTCTTCTTCCTACTTCTTACTTGACGACCGCAGTTGAAAGAGCCGCGTTTTAAACTGTAATTACGAGAGTTTAGTCTGGCCGTTTCTGCATGACGGGAAACGAATGAGTACTCGAGTACTTGCTTCTCTTTGCACGGCCGCTTTCTTAGGCACACACATATACGCATATCTAGTAAGGAAAATTCATGGAATTTGTACGCCCGTTGAAGCATGTAAGTCAGCAGGTGCGCGTTTCGTTGGCTTTTGCCATTCAGAGACGTTTTCCTTCGAGAATCAAATTCCTGAAAAGGAGTGCTCTGCTTCAATTTGTGGGGACGATGTCAAATATACTGTTTTACCTTCAACGCTTTCCGACCTTCATTTTTTCAATGGTTTCATACCGGAACGTACAAAGCCGACAATTTTATCGGTTTTCGAAATATCTTCGTTTTTATAAAAGTTATAACAAAATGTAGAAAGAAATAATGTGGAATAGTAACAACCACCCATTTATTATAGACGGACATACGTTCGAAACAAAAAATTGTTGCGAAATATTTTTCTGAAATAATGTCTACGGAAATCCCAGAAGAACCCTCTGGTTAAACTTGAAAAATCCCCCATTATTTTTTGTTCTTCGCTGAATACGCGACCGGAGTCTTCCTAGCACTTCCTCTTAATTTTTTTCCGAGTTTCTTAACGACTCTCATCTCAAAGATATTTATAAAGTCAGTAGGAAAAACTTGACTTTTAGTTTGCAGCTTACACGATCCAAAAAGTTTCGTAGTAACTGTTCAACCTAACAAGCATTGTTCCCATCTCTCCTTATTTCACTCCCCTCTTGTTTCGCTCACTTTCTTTGCCTCTCTTCCTCCCTTTAGTTATCGAGAAGCCGACGAGAAACTATTTCCAAATTCGCGCGCGCAATGAGGTCGATCCCTTAGCGCCAAGTTATAGGTACGCTAATACAAGTTCTTCCGAGTTTGGAAACAGTTGGCAAACGTCTTTGTGTAAGAGTTGCTTTCTCGTGCATGGCTGGCCAAGTACAATGAAATGAGCGGTCCTCGCAGACCTCTCTTTGTCGTCCTCGTCGTCGTCGGCTCTAATGGTGGCAAGTCACTGGATTCCTTCGTAAGGTCCATCGCACTAAAATTCAACTCCACCCTTCGATGCATTCCACTATCGTTGGGACAATGCATACTGAGGAATAGGCACTTCTTTGGCTTCACTTCCGTTGCCTGCGCAATTGCGCGCATCATGCAATTCTCGCCCGTTCCTGCAGGAGATGAACAGTACGATCCAGAATCGCGAGTTTCGAGCTAACTGCTTCTTCGGCAATTCACTCCTTAATGTGCAGTGGCAGCAGGAACAGCGTCACTACCAAACTTACCGGTATTCTTCTCTCATCGCTTTTATTTTCACAAAATATTCCTTCCCCCAAATTTTACTCTAAACTTTCCAACGAATTTTCATTCGCAAAATACCGACGATTTTTTCACATTCTTTGTAGACGATTTGAACATTTGTACAGAGTTTTTTACCAGTTGAAGTAGGAAGATTTAGTTTTTCAAGTATTGATGACATTTTGGTTTATATTCTTTTCAGTGATCTGAAAGTTTCATTTAAAACAGGTTGAAATTGATATTAAAAAGGGTATTGAGCCGAAGAACACCGTAATACGGTTCATCGGTTAAGAAGAATCATCTAAAAATAAGTGTACTTTGAGTAGTTTATCTTCTAGGAAAATCCTTTTTCCAAATTATTCTACTCCAACTGACGGAAAAATTTTGCTCTCATGCGAATCCCTTCAAGAAATCCTCTTAAGAAATACCCCGGTGGAACCGTCTTCGGGAATCTTTTCAAGATACAGCCTAATTTTGTTTGGCCAGGTTCTTATTGAAAAGTCCCCTTAAAGGTCATTCCATGTCATCGCATCAAAGAGTATCAGAGTCGAGGATAGAATTTTCGTTGTATTCTATATTTTCGTCCATCAAAAATACCGCACCATGCGAAACTGTACAGTTTGAAACCTATTTCTCTTATAACTTTGGCGAAATTGATACTTTAGCCAATTTTCTATAGTTTTTCGATATTGTGGAATAGAGATAATCGGATCAAGTGAAGTGCATCGGATCATTATCTTTTCAACGACTTAATGATTATTATTAAAGACCTCGTTCAGCGGGGATAGATTTAACAATCGCAAAGTCTTCCTCTGCTAGAATAGAACTCGTACAAAACCAAATAAATTGTTCGAAAGGTTGATCCGATTCGCTACATCTTGGCCCGCTTCATCCAATTTTATGGCAGCTAACTTTTTCGAGAAATATTGCCTGTATCAGTTGAAATTACATCAAACGATACATGTCTCCTAAAAACCTGTTCGTAGAATCCAAATTTCGCAATGCAAAGTTGAGAGTCGCATTTGTTCGATATTATTCCTTACGAGACTCTATAAATTGACTGTAAAGTTTGTTTATAGCTTTGCCATTTCATAGTTTGTGGCAATCCTAGCAGAATTATTGTGTCGCAAAAAATTGTTCTGCTTGAAATTATATTAAAAAGTTTCTGAAAAAAATTAGTGCATAAATGTATGGACAAGAAGTTGGAAATTCACGTAAAACATGGAGCAAAATTGTCAATAATGCAAGTGTTATCTTATTTGTAAACTTGGTCGCCAATGGCTTTCAAACAAATGCTGGCCGTTATTTTGTAACGGTTCAAGGGCGAGACAAAAGGTCGTCATTCTACGTAGAACTTTCGAGGAGTCCACACACAGAGCAATCTCAGCGGGTTTCCTGCGGAACAAGTCGGCGTATCACCTTTAAACTTAAGGCCAGGATTTTTACTTGTCTTCTAAACTTTTCAGCATTATGCTCGGCGCAGTTCTACTTAAACGTTTTCTTTTTATGAGCGTAGCAGTGTCAACAGAACAATGTCAATTAAAACGTCGACTGAAACTTATCGTTCCCAAGGATTAATTAATTGTCTACGAGGAATTACGTGAAAAATGTTGGAAGCTGTTTTTAACTAACAAAGAAATGCGTCGAAGATTAAGAAGAAGACGATTGTTAGTTATAAAAGAGGGTTTCTTTACCCCTCGTCTAAGCCTTGCGTCAGAGTTCGTTTAAAGTCACACGTTTGGCCAGGCTGAGAAGCGAAATCCAGAAGACCCTTTCTAATTAAGAGATTTTTAGACGTTTTTTTGAATAGAGGGTTGGCGCAATACTAATGCTTAGACCACATTGGATACGCGCTACGCATTACTCTTGATTGCAACAGAACTTTGGAACATTTTCATTTAGTTACGAACATATAACCAGAGGGAGGCGAATAAAGTGAAATTCAAGTATTATTCACTTTCTCGAGAGCTGCCACGAGATGATTAAACATTATTATTGCGCGAATTTTGGATAAATATTATTAACTTCAACATTATACAATAAGAATCATACGTATACAATAAGACTGAAATTCATCATATTGAGGTTTATTCAATAATACGTGTTACCCAGAAACTACATAAAAAAACATTCATGTTTAGCATCCCATTGCAAATACCCAGTGATCAACTATTTTTAATATCTGAAGGGGGAAAATTCAGAGATTTTTCATCTTCGTGGATTATTTAAAGATCATCTTCTAATTTTGGCGTTCATGATATTTGAAGAACCAAGTATTTTGTGGTAGTTGAATAAAGTAAATTGATTACCTTTATTGGAAGCATCAACTTTTTTGGAATAAATTTATTTTCGGAGCCTTCATTTCCGAGCTCGAACATAGCGTTTTCTCGTGAAACTATAAGAACGATGAGAAACGGGGGAAACTATAAGAAGAAGCAGTAAAGGTGTAATCTCGGGTGTATTGTGCAATCGAGAAAGGCAGTCTTTTTCACATGAAGCTGTGGTAATTAACGTCCTCATTCAGGAACAGGGCTGTGTGTGATCCGTTGGCTCGTGACGAAGACTGACGAAGACTGACGAAGACGAGTAAAGAAGTTAGCCGTAGCGGCCTGAATGGGACGTGGCGGGCACATAGCCGTCGAAATTTTAAAAAACACGCATGTTCTCATGAGGGGCTTTCAACTGAGCTTCGAGTCAAAGGAGGGGTTTCACATAGAGAAGCCACATGCTATGCGCAGCTCGTCGTTCAACGAAAAGGGAAGAGTCTTTAGCGCATAACGACCTCGCATTAAGGACTGAATTGCCAGTCACTCATTGAGACGCCCTGCTCTGCTATAGGGGGTCCTATTATGCCGAACCAGCCAAACACCATGGGGAATGGGAAAGGCTCTTGGAAAATTTGCCACTGCCCCAGCCCTTCGCCGCTGTTCTTAACTTTTCCTCGCCTTCGTTCTATTAGAAACATTGATCAACTATTTGCTTCATTTCTCTGGGCCCCGCATCCTCATCAACGCCCTGTACTTCGAGTTTCTTTATTACTTACGTTTCCACTTCCTACTCGAGCTTCCTCGTTCCCATTGTACGTTCTTTCTTTTACTGCTCGCGCAACTTCCTAAGGAGTCGAATTATATGATTTTTTCACGTACTTTTTTCCACTCCCGGACCTTCCGAGTTGCAGTAATGTCATTATGTATACAGTTAACGAAACTTTACTGTATATACATATAATTCTTTCAATATCAATTTCTCCTTGTTCAGACAGTCTACTAATTTCGGAGCTACATTACCGGTTCGGTGTACATAAACGCATCATCTTCTCAATTAGCCAAAGTGTTCTCTGACTAATTCCTCGTAGGCAACGCCATAAATTGTAAGATAGTGTGTGCTTGCGTATGACGATAAACCAAGGATCAAATATCCCTTCAATTCCAGGAGATTATTATTAAGAGATTATGATAACGAAATTGTTGCATTAGACAAACGAATGTCGCAGTTTTTGCAGTATAAAGTTTTCACTTGATAAACAATACCGTTGCCAACCTAATTCAAGAACTTTTACTCCTCCTTCATTGTTATACTCCGGAGCGGATAATTTTCAAGAGTTCATTTTAAGTCACTTTCCATGTTTACAATTTTTTATTCTTGAAGGCTCATCTTTCTTGCTTTAGAGAATATGGGTAGCAAAAGTCGACCATTCTCCTTATATCGATTGTTCATATTGCGTCAAAGTTTGAGTTATAAGTTGATCGAGTATCATCTTTCAAAAACGTGGTTTGTCGGTTTATTTGGAAACCTCATGAGTTTGTGAGTATCGTACATTCATCTGTTATTGTCTACACCCTCAACAGGAAACTATTTTTATAAAGTCTATAAGATAATGGCTCGAAAACTTGGAATGAGCATCACTTTTCAAAATAAGTATCAAGGGGACAGCGTATGATCAATTCTTGGAAGTAATCATTCATTGCTGGGTCCAATTAACGCCTTTCAATGAATGCAAAGCAACGGGTAAATCAGAGGAAAGACGGCTGACCTTTGAGATCATCCTCTTTGGTCAATGTTTGCTGAAGCCGAGAAAGATCATCGATCCGAAAGCAATTGTAGACGTTTGTTCCCGCAGTCACGGCGGTATTTCACGGTCCCGGCTGCTTTTATCATCATCACTGGCGTTAATAGTTCAAGGATGGTTGAGCTCATTTCATGGCTGAGCACAACGTCGGCGAGCCTAGCAGGAAACTTGAGTTTCCAACCAAGTACAAGCCGTCCCTAACTTGTAAGCTGCTGCTTTACCAAAGAAATGGTGTTTTTCTGAACCTCTACAAGGTTGTAATGTGACAATTCCTGTTTTTGGCACGCATTATATTAGCCTAGATACTGCAACTAGGATGAGTTGCTAGAAATGTTGTCAATTTTGCCACCAAGAAAATAAGTACCTTTGTATTTTTTTTCTTTGGTCCTCTTTAGTTCACATACATGTTGCTTCTTCCAAGACATCAACAGTATAACAGAATTTTTACTATTAACGGTATCATCTGTTGAATTTGAGAACTGTTCCCTACGGATGAACATTCTCTTGTAGATAGGGAAATCGTATTTTCCAATAAATGCTTCTTTCTCACATAAGTATCGGGCGATTTGCCTCTGTAGTAGCGGAATAATGGATTCTTGATGGAAATTGCGCGGGTGTAAAGCCCTTTTTGTAACAATTCTAGGACACAGCTGGGCCGTCATCGTTTATACGCTCCGAAAGGATTGGTGATACTACACCTGCTCTCAAAGCTCGTTAGCACAAGGAACCTTCGGAATGGTTCCCAAATACTTAGTGTCTACTAAACACATATAATCTCATCGTCCAGGATTGTGCAGTTTCGCCCAAGATTTCATTGCGAAACCTCAAAATATCTTGACACGACATTCGAGTAAACTTGACTGCTCATTCCGTCCAGATTGCATTTCAGTTGGTGAAGCTCGAGTATGGAAAAAAACGGAATTTTACAACCGTAATTTCAGTGTAGGCAAAACTTTAACTGGCGGTTGAAAATCTTCGCTAAGGCCACGAAACTTTCGCTTGACGAAATTCCCAACTTTTTGGAGGCCGACGATCGGATTTCACAGATCATTCCTATAAAACTTTGACGGAGTCGGTTTACTGTAGGAGTTGTTCAATGGAGTTGGTGATATTAAGTAATAATTTCTCAATACTGTTGAAAATTCTGTTGATAATTCCGTTTGAGTGACTCCGCCATATTCTTTTTTCGAATAACATTGTTGCTGAAAAGGAATATTGTTGATACGCAAAATTGTATTTAGTCCGTTGATTTATCAAAATAACTAACTGATTTCCGCTATTCCGTTAATTGAAGCGAAGTATTGCTTCTCATCGAATCTCATTTTGTTATTTTCTCGTTATATTATGCAGCGTTATGATTTATAATTGAAATAATGCTCATCAGTCCGTAGGAAATTATGATACGGCCAAAAAGCTTCTATGTATAAATGTTGCGTATTTTAGCGCAGTTTGAGTTGGAATTAGATAAATGACACAGTGAAAGCACAAACAGCCGTCAGATTGGCGAAAACGCGACGCATTAAAAATGAGAGAAACGGGGGAAGCAAGAAGCGTTGCTGCAGGAAGCGGAGTAAGGTGGAGAAGATTAGACCAAATCCAACAGCCAAGCGTTTTAACACCGCCGACATTACACCACGTCGAGAATTAATGGATAATCCTTGCTGAAACCCAGTCGCACGCGACACACACATCGTAGAGTTCAACTGCGCGTGCAAACTCGCTCTTTATAAGGTGCACTTAACAGGGTGCGCGTGTGTTCAGTAGCGGCTTTATAAGAACAACCGTGTCTGGTAGCGTGTGTACGTGTGTGCGAGAGAAAGAGCCGTCTTGCACTCATTGCCATCAACAAAAAAAGCCCGAGTGTAATTCAAAAAGCGAGATTTTTTCGACGAAAAGTATTCCAAATGCACTTCACGTGATCTCTAACCGTCAGACGCCACGACTGCGTTTTTTTCTCATTTTTTTAAGCTAATCGTGACCTTTTCCATAAATTTGAGATAAAAATGGTTGCCCGCAAGTTTCGCGTCGCTTTAATTGATAACATCTATTGATAAGCTTCAGAAAAACATACCTACTTGCAAACAATTTATTTCGATTCGTTTCAATTTAGGTCGCGCAATGTTTTTTCTAGTGAAAAAGAGAAAAAACGGAGAAACAAACAAAGAAGAACTAACACGGAGTACTTGGCAAATTTAGATACTATATGACGCTATTCATTCTTTCCCAGTCCAATGTGTTTGTCCCGTGATTCATCTGCTCTACTTGCTGTTCTTGGTTGCACTCAAGGTTGAGTGGATCGTTTTCTTCACCTTTTTTCAACCTGCCATTCGTTAGAAGCTCATGACTCTAATGGTTCATTTCCTATTAAAAGCGTCCCTGACACGACAAGCAAACTTATGCAAAGCGAGATTCATGCGAAGCAATTGTTTTTTAAAAGAGAGATTTTCCAACTCGTATCTCAATGGTTTATCTTAAAAATGAGTTACATTTTAGTTGATAAACTTTAGTTGATAATTTGTACAAGGTCAAATCATTACGACCGTATCAGTTAATATTTTTAAAGAAGAAATTTATTTCTTTAAAAATATTGACTGGTACTTGACCTCGTACAATATCACCAGTGGTGGAATCAAAATTTATGACATAATTTGTACAAGCGAATCAACATACATTCTATCGAAATCTCACCTTCAATGCAGATATACGATTATTGGAATTATTCCATTCGAATGAGAAGATAAAAATGAATGCTGTTAAAATGTTTCTTGCGCTAGCCGTAGACTGGTTGGTCGGCAGAATGAAATTAACGCTGTGAATCGCGTTGCAATTTTCGGGCGAATTGTTTACAACGAAGATTCGCAGGAAAGTTATTGTAAAACGGTTTAGCATTTCTTCTCAAGATTTTCCCGCTTTTCTCAAATTGCATTTCACGGAGAAGAGAAGCGCCTCTTCGACTCGCAGCCGAGCGTCTTCTTTTAATTGCATTATCACAAGGAGTCCGTTCATCTCAAGTAGCTTGCTTGCTTATTTTTTACTTCTATTCCATTCTTTCCTCCGTCTCTCTCCTCCGTCTCCTCATTCACCGTTTTTCTATTTCATCCTTTCATTTTGCCTTTTTTTCATTGTCTTTTCAATTAAGCTAGCCATCGCACCAAGTCGAAACGCGGATGGGATTTTCGCAAAGTAATCTCGTGACGGGAATATTGCCGTCTGTTCGTGCGTGCGTATCTCTTCACTGCCATTTTCACCTTTTTCTCTCTTGTTTTCGTGATGATTTTTGTTTTCTGTCAGTTTTTTTTTATTTACCGTCGTTTCCCACCCATTCCCGACGTCGGAATTGAAATGGGGTGGTTTGTATCGGCAAAATATTGCGATATGTAAAGTGTGCTTTTAAAAGAAAATGGAAAAATATTGTCCTGCGTCGCGTAAAATTTTTTCGACAAACACACGATCCTGTTTTCAACTGGTGCCAACTCTTCCTCATTTCTTTTATGTATCAACATTTTCAACGAGAAAATATCGGTGATTTTTACCTCTCGATAATTTCTAACTTTTTCCATGAGATTGAATTAATAAGAAATCAATCGAATTCTGGTGGGAAATTCCGTAGCCATTCGAAGGATTGAACATGCCAAACGGGCAAGAGTACGTTTTGCTGATAAAAATGACGGATTTCACAATACATGACGTGCGAATATTGCGATAATCCGCGCGCGCGAGAGCGCTTCTTTGGCCGGGCAAAACTTTTCGGCTGGCAATTTTCTAAAGTAACCCATGCGGCCACGACCGAATCGCAACTCTCCCGGTGACCTCATTTCGACTCTTCTTATGCCTTAAAAAAAAGTAAAAAAATTACCTCTGCACGGGAAGAGACGTCTCATTATAAATAAGTGGAGTGTTAATTCGAAATCACACTTTCAGTGAATTAATTTTCCACGATTTCTTCATGCTCCGGAAAATCCGAGCCGACAAAACAGATCACTTCATTTAATCATTTAATATATTGATCTTTTCATTAAAAACAACATTTGAAACGATACAGCCTTTTAAAATCACACGAGAATCGTAAAAAATTCCGACCATCCTTTCTCTCCCTCCGGCTTTCTTTCCACCTCTTTTCTTCTTTTCAAAAGCGTAATGCGATTATGTTTTATCTTCTTTGAGGAGTGCAGACGTGAGAAGAAAATTTATATTGCGAATGAAATTCGCCTAAAAGCGTCTTACCGCTTCACACAAACGAGCGTAACATTCTGTAAGGGCATCCAATAAATGATGACGAAATAAGAAGCGTTTTATCGTGGCCATTTTTTGCCAGATTACATAACCATCTCTTGAGAGGGTTGACGGGGGAACAAGAAAATTGCACATCGCATTTCACTTCCACCCAAAGAATTATATAATGGACGGCTTTATTCTAGCTACCGCAATTTCAGCTACGCGTATTCCGAGCTATCGCATTATTTTTATAACTACACTCTCGGGCGCGACCCGACCGGTTCATTATTCACTCTCCACACACATTTCCCATGCCTGCGCCCATCATACGTCAGCGTTTTTTAACATCCGATTAAACGTAATACCTATTCAACAACGAATAATTTCAAGTGAAGAGAACTTTAGTAGGAAATTAGATTATAGGGAATTTGTAATATCAGTAGCATCTATGGAAGATCATGAAAGGCGAAGGCTTGGTAAATTGGGTAATTGTAATGCAAGCTTCTTCTAAAGGAATTATTAGACTCTCAAAAATGAATGTTTCCACGTGTACGCTTGTACGTGTCTGTTTTTCCACTTTAGCCTTCGCTTAAAAAGCTTATACGTGAGCTGAAAAATGGATAGAAAATCTTACACGGCTCGGAAAACTTTTTCACTCGGGAGAAAAATTTGTTGGCTTTTCGAACTTTGCATTGTACGTGGCTGACTTTGTTGGGAAAATCTACGGTCAAGTTCATTCATGCGTAAACATGCACTCTTCCCATAAATACAGTCGCTTAATTCTTATCCAAATCTTGGAGTGGAATTCTGGAAGATACAGCGTTTAATATTACTTGCTGCCATCAAAACGTAGCGTATTTGCTCATCGGCGTTAACATTCGGGAATCATGTTTTTTACGGAAGTGTCGAATCATTTCTGAATAAAGTGATGAATGAAAACAAAAATAAAAGAGCTTCAGTTTGCAGTCGATCGTGCGTTGAACTGATTCCGTCGATTGTTGAATGCATCTATGAGAGTTGAAGCTACGGATGGTTTTATGACGAGGTCACGAGTGCCCTTTGTGTAAACTGGATGCTATAATGAAACTCGCTAGGAAATGTTTAAATTCCAACAACGAGCGTTTGCATAAAAGGGTGCATTGTCTTCTTCAATGCGTTTGCAAAAACCGCTGCGATGCAAAATGAACTGAGTCATTATTTGCGCGTGCAAAGTCTCTAACTCACCTAAATCTTGGCGTATCTCGTTGCTATGATTTTACTACTAGAAATGCATTATAATTAAATAAGAATAACTTGATGTTCACGCATGTGTATAATTTGAGGAAATTATATTTTAGTAATTGTCTCATTCCAAGTCTTGTACTGTTTAGGAAGGAAGGGAGAGAGGATTATGTTTTATTCAGGTTAGTTGAGTAAAAAACGGGAAAGAGGAAGAAAGAATAATGAAAAGGAGGAAAGATAGAGTGAGAGAAAGTTAGGTGGAGCGATATCACGCCGCTTTTGTAGGAAAAGTGTAAAAAATTCGCATTGGCGCTCTTTAAAAAGGATGGTTTTCCCGGCGCTTTTCTTTGCTAATGAAATTCAAGAGTTCGCGAAAGGATGTCCGGTGAGCTCTCTGAAATGCTGAGGTGTTAGTAATTTCATGTAATCAGACACATTCTTAAGAGCGGGGTAATGCTAAGGCACCGTACTAATAAGACAACGGTTAACTCAAAAGAATCGCTTTAGCGTAAGAAGTAAAGTTTTAGGGGACACTGCGATGAGGTATCGTGCCACAGCGTCATCTTATACGACCAATTTTTACATTTTGTCTCGTAATTTCGCCTAGCCCTTTTCTTTCCAAACGAAACCGTCCTTTCAGTGGAAAAAGAACCTCGGGTCTTGAAAGACCTTACTAAATATATAAAAATACATTTATTTTTAAGAACGCAGCTATGGATAGAGAAATGCGAAAGGTTGAAAAAATATCCATACAGAGATAAGCGCAAAGTTGTAAGATGATTATTTTGAAGAAGCGAAGCGTGGAAGGTTATCAGGCAATGAAGATCATAAATAATGAAGTTTTCAGTTACGAGCGCTGTCAGATTAGAAGGTTGTCGCAGTAAAGTGAATCACCGAGATGTGAGATATTTTTGACATTTATTCGAGGCAAATATATCTTTCATTCTAAATCTGACATCCAATTTCTGACCTTTTTACATAAGCTTTAAAGCTTTTTAGTAGAGATGTGCTGTTGCTGTTTTCCTGCATTCGTGCTTTCTTTTTATTGGTTTTCATTGAATCATGAACGCCAAGAGCTGCAATGCTTTAACTTGTAATAAAAATATCGAACGTAATAAAACGACTCGACTCGTGTATACACTGTATCAAATAGAACTAATGAGAAAGGCAATAATTTTTCTGCATTTCATTTCGCCGTTACGATTAATATTCAAGTTCGACTTGCATCATAATAAATGCAACGGTGATAATCAACACTCATTAGGTACCCTTATATATGCTCTCCCGCTGTGAAAATTTGCGGTTTCACGCTTCACGAGAGGATACGGGAGTTATTGGAGTCTTATTATTTGCTATGCGAATTTGTAATGTAAACTCAAGTTTAATTGTAAAATGATGAGTGTGAGTTGGGAAAATCGAGGGCTAAATGGAAGTAAAAGAGCACCGGTGTGGAAGACCAATGTGGAAGTTACAGGTCGATCGATAGCTTTTGTCTACTTCCAACTAATTAGTAACTCTTGAAAGCGACAACAATAGTGGCTTTTTCGCCTCGTTTTCAAGCTAAATTGCCATCTACACCGGCACATGAGAAACTTTTCATTACCATCCAACTCGCCTTAAATTCAGCAATTTTTCGTCAATTCCCACATTTCTTTACTTTGCTCTTATTTCGAAAGAATCGAACAAGCGTAAAACGAGCTATACGCCCGAGGTCACGAACTAGGACAATAATTGACGGATAAAAAAAAGATAACACTCTGTAGTTGACACAAATGACAATGTTGTTTTTTTTAATGAAATTGCAAAATACTAAATTGTGGGGGAAGAGAGCAAGCTTCAACTATTGACTCGTGTAGCAATATTCAGCGTGCTCTTCTGGCTCTATCAAATTCCGGTGTCTTTATGTTTAAATAGAATTCTCGGAGGACTGTGTTTAACAGCAGGTAGAGCAGAGACGAGAGCAAATAATAATTGAATTATTCGGGAATGATGTGTCGTTGATGGGGAACAAGTCTCATCAATAACTTGATTACCTAAGCAGTGCTGTGTCTTTGCAGCAGCACCACGAGTTTCTAAAGCAGAGAAATAATACACGAAACAACTTACAGTCGATGACATGTTAATTTAGCGCTTGAACACGAATCACTCGGCTTTTGAATGTCTACAGTCACTGAATACTTGAGGTAAACGTATGTTTCTCGTTCCGAAACTTTAACTGGTAATGCTATTAATAATGCAAAGGTACACATTGTTAGGAAATTATTAATAATTGAAGACCTGGCGCTTTCGTTAAACGAAAAAATGTGTAATTCCATAACTTCAGAAATATTGGCATCTCAAGTTCCGATGTATCGTGCGTTTCCTTACTCTCAATTCCTTCTCATTTCTTGTAATCTGAACAAGTAATAAGTATCAAAATTAATGTCTCAAGTTGAATCTTTATTCGCAATCTTCAATCGATCCATTTTCTGCCGTTCTCATCGCCGTTAAAGGCAGATAGAAGTATTTTAAAATTAATCGAGAACTTCGTAAACTGTAAGTAGTAAAATGCACCTTTAGTCAGACACGCGGCGTTATCACCAAGTATTTGCTGCGGTTGAGAATAAGTATTGATTCAATCAATTTCCCGCTAATTGTTGGTTAAGTTTCAAAACGAGTTACGAATTAAAAGACATCTATGTATTTAAAAAAATGTATTACACGACTGTAGGTTAGGTGAACGAAAACGCTGCTTTGTGAAAATTGCCGTGCAAAACGAGTCATGTCTAGGATTGAATTCGCGTTTTCCTTTACCAACGCGAGCTACGAATTCAGCGGCAACCACGTCAGCCAACGTTATAGGTAAACTGCTTTGCACCGTACAAACGAATATTTAAGAATTCAATTCCAAATCTGGAAGAGGAAAAGTTTACTTACTAGGTTATTATGGTAGAACTAGCGTAACAGTCGCATTATGATTAACAATGTAATGATAATTAATTTCAAATGAGTTGCCTAAATCGTGGCAAATTTGAAATTAATCATTTCGCAAACCAACGCGACGAAACATCAAACTGTTTAATTAAAGTTGATATTTGTTTTTATGCGGTTCACGTTGCTTGATTTGTCTATAAAATTTTATGCATATACGTGAACAAAATGTTCTTGAAAGAGAAAGATGGATGGATAGATACTATTTATTAGTCCTGGAATTAGTTTCGTGAGGACATACAAAGCTTGTTGAGGACACACAAAGAGAGAAAGAGGGAAAGAGAGATCGTTGCTTAGAAACGATTAATGGATCGCGTATCTCTGGATTTACGTTTTACCATTTGGAACTTCGCACTCGCATAGTTTGTTTCACGTGCAATCACGGATATGCATCGTAGGAACTTAATTCTCTGAGCGATTTACAAACCGTCACTACAAAATAATTAATCCATTTATATACATGCACTACTAAATTTCTTTTCCTCAGAATCCTACTCTCTTCTCTAGTTAAACTTTGATCTTGCCCTTTTTCTTCTTTTTCCGAATCTTGAACATTTGTTTTTGTTTCTGTTTTTTTTTTTTCATATTTAGACCGAAATCTTTTTCAGTAAAGTAAAACCACGCTCTAAAACAAATACTCGACAAGCCGAATGCTTACTTAGTCAGCATCCCAAGTATCTGATGTTTCTACATGTTGTTTCTGCTCTAGAGCCAACTCTTCGG